>LUCW03001130.1:0-26410 GCA_001586965.3 Sphaeroforma sirkka | reverse complement strand
GAAACATGGACGTAGTGATTTACAATACTGGGCTCTTAATAGGCAAGATAAGTGCACACAATTCGAATTTATTAATCCCATTCGAATCAATCTCATGAAACATACCCCAAGCGGAGTCCGATCATGATGGTACTCTTCCTTATACTAGAGAGCTATGCGGGACCACTTTAACACTCGTGTGTATGTATTTACTTTTTTTAAATTTATTTACATAGACTAAAAATATGAAATAAATACAAGATTTGAAAAGGGGTTGTTTTCGTTTTTTTTATTTTTTATTTTTATATATTTAAAAAAAAAGACATATTCTTTCGAAATGATTTTGAACAACAAGAAGATTGTCGAGTTTTTTGCTTTTTTTTATAAATATTTATTCTTGTCTGAACTCAGATGAGAACACATTTTAGCCTTCATTTTTAAGACCGATAGAACAAAGCAGAGAAGTAATAAACATGCTTTCGTTCACTATCATAAAAACACGTTTATTCAAACACAAAGCACATTATTTTCTAAATATTATAAGAGGGCTCTGCAAAACAAATAATATAAAATATCGCATTCGACATACCAGCAACCATGTACACACATGTTGGTGTATTTACGCACGTGCACACACACACACACACACACACACACACACACACGCATAATATATATATATATATATATATATATATATATAATATATTATAATATATATATATATATATATATTATATATATATATATATAAATATAATATGTATATATATATTATATATATATATATATATATATATATATATATATACATATAGCATACATCAACACATATATATATATATATATATATATGTATGTTACATGACATACATATACATACATATGTATGCATGTATGTGTATGTATGTGGCCAATATATATAGCACGTATATGCATGCATATATATATATATATATATGTATATATAATAATATATATATATATATATATATATATATATATATATATATATATATATATATATATATATATATATATATAATATGCCGATATACATCGATACTTTGGGTATGTACATTTTCATCTATCAGCTGTTGTCTATGTATTTATGTGTGCGACATATATCAAATATATTTTTTGTGAAAATTATAGAACAGTATATCGGTGTGTTTTATGGGTGTATATGGTGCTATCTACTCCGCGAAAGAAAATCATGAGTTTGTGTCCCTTTTAGAAGGCTATGATTTGTGTGGGATAGTATTGATGCCCGTTCCCAGACTAAATGCACAGTTGAATGCAGTACAGGAATAAGATAATATCAGTGGCGGTAACGATACCATGATTTGACGATATTGCATCTGACTATCATTTTAATTATCAAGTGATATTGTACCAGTTTTCTGTTATTGTACCGAGTCTTTGAGATTCAAATTGACAGTAGAAGTGCCTGAAAGTCGACTTCAATGTATCGTCAGTTTCGAAGTGACTGACAGTGAACTTCTTTCGATAGCCAACTTCGTACTGATATATTATGTATATGGAGACAGGAATATGTTAATTTTGCCCAACATGTCGGACTCATTTCTGAAAAAATATTGAATGTACGCCTGTCTGACTTACCGTATATATATATATATATATGAGTGACTCTATATATTCTGATTAAGTACATAGTGCCTTAAAATACCCCCGACAATGTTCAGAGCTAAGCAGCATGTTTCTTGGAAGATTTTGCCGCCAAAATTGGTGCATGAGATAGGGTGATAGCTCCCATTTCAATGCTGACATTGTAAGTTTGTAGGTTAGATGGGCCCAAGACGCGTTTACATATTACGTTATGAACATATTACAAGGGCGTGGAGGCGCGAGTCTACGTGTTTAAGACTGGCTGATCGCTCAAATTATAAATGCCATCAGCACACTTTCAGTATACGATTTCGGTCGACTGATAGCGTACACATTTAGTAAGCTTTTCTTGTCGCTCAGCGTCCACCATATTAGAACAAACAGTGTTGGTATTGGAAAGTTTGTTGTAAATACAGCATACATAGTAAAATAATTCACCTTCTGTACAGAATGTAGAGCGAAACAAATTGCATGGCCACATAAAAAAATTGGCCATTGACAAATCATACTTTTTAAAAATATTTATAGAAAAAAGTTCAAATATAAAAAAGAGGTCAGTAAAAAATATATATTTTTATATTTATTACTTTTGTTTTTTTTGTAAAAGAAAACAGAAACATTATTAGCAGAGCAGGTCAGCAGGGTGCAAACTGCAGTCTAAAAAGTGAATACTATTTTTAAAAAAGAGAATAATAGCACATGGCCCATGGCCCACGGGCCTATGGATGGGTGCATCAAAAAAAAGGCGGGCAATTTGCAACAGTTTATTCGCACCTTTTAGTGATTCGAGTACGGGTAAAGCTGATTTAGCCAATAGGACTTATTCAGAAAAGTTATTTGTTTGTGAGTTTTGAAAATCGTAGAAATTTGCCAAAGATATTTTATAAGTGGACGCTATTGGACGAATCAGCTTTTTTAATAGATGGTACAGACTCAGTATGTAATGAATAGACAACCGTTCTAGGCACACTAAAGTCTCTATAAACGGTTTTTACTTTTTTTAGCATTGTTTTGTAAAATAAAAAAGAACTGAAAAACAGGATCAGGACTCAGAATCCCCCGGTAAATTGCATTTGTTTTTTATAAAAAATAAAAAATAAAATATTTATATACTGTACATAAATAAATACAGACTATTTCTTCCTCTTTGTTAAAAAAAATACTTTCAAGTTTCGAGATAAATATGTACTATTCTGGTTTGTTTTTGTTTTTCTAAACAAAACCAAAAAAATGAAATAATTACATATTCCACGGCCCACGGACTGGCCCACGGCTCACCAGCAGTCCAGCTCCACAGTCACTCTACACTAACTAGAGTCTACGGCTATTTTAGCTCCTGATGCATAAACATTAAATGTTCTGCACATCCACTTACAATTCAGTATAAGAATTAAAAGTTACCGAATTCCTCATAAGCCATGATTTTACACATTTGTATTAGGCGACATATTTTGATATGACTATTTCATGTGGTATACAGACACGAAAATTGATAAATACACGATACTGAATTAGTATAACTTCAGTCTCGAACATACAGGGTGTTTGTGATTTACTGTCTTCCGGTATAGTTACATACAGTTCGACGGTATGCTTTCCCGATCTTTCATTTTTATCGCTGCGCTGGCAGTCGTTCAGGTAGCCAATGCAGAATATCAACGTATCAAATTCACAGGCGAAGACAATATGTGTCTTGAACCAGGATCGGGCACATATGCCTTCCAAGTTCATCTTGCTGAATGTAATAACGACGACATCCAAAAGTGGGAGTACATCTGGGTGAACAATTACAAGGAGTGGAGAAACGTGGGCCGCAATTTGTGCATGAGCCTTGTACCTGAAGATGACTACGATCGCAGCAAGAACAACTACGCCACGCTCACCAAATGTGCTACAGAGAACGTCCCGTACATGAGGTTCCAAACTAAGTCCAAGCTTATCGCACGTGACGTAGGTCAGTGTCTGGGTCCGTGCCCTGAACCTGATGAGATGAATTGTTTGTGCGGCCGTGAAGATCCCCGTCTAGATCCCGGAGTTAAGGATCCTTCTGAGGTTGTGGTGGTAGTTGAGGGTGATGATGGTGAGCAAGTCGAGGTGGAGAATTTGTTAGTAGCTGCAGATGAGGATGGCTTACTCGTGGTTGATGGTGATGCTGACGTCCTGGTGTTGGATGGAGCTGATGGGAACGATGGCACTCAAGTCACCGACGATGAGGTAGAAGAAGATGAGGACGATGAGGTATGTATTGCGTTTATGAATTATGGTTTTTATCTGTATGCAATTAGGATCATAATTTTCTGTGCACATAGCAATTGAGTATGGCTTATCATAAATGACAATTATACTCGTATCTCGAATCCGACCTAAACGCCTAATATCATACGCTACCTACTCAGGGCCGTCGACGAACCGTAGTAGTAATAGATCCATTCGAGGATGTGTTCTCATGGTGCTTGGCCTCCGGTCCCGACACAAGCTCATACTATAACAACGCATTCGTAGTAGAGACATTTGAAGAGAGTAAGTACAACTGGAAAGCCCTTATATCAATTTTTATCGTAGAATTCCACAACATGCATGCAAATACAGAACGAATGCGGTACATATATTAGTTGTTTGATTACAAATTTGTTGGTACCGACTAATGGTCAATTCTATTGTATCATTAACAGTTGAAATTCCTGAGCCTACCGAGACAGAGAGTGGCACAACAACGGTTGTGATAACTATCACAGAGGCTCCCACCACCACACAACCCGTGGAAGCTACAAATGAAGTCACAGTTACACAGGTCATCATTCAAACAGAGGTAGTCACTACCACGGAAACCGAAATACAAGGAGGGTAAGTTTGAATTTTGAGATTGAACATAGTAGTTAAAATGAACTTACTACCGCATCTCGTTATTCTATAATATGCTATAAGCATTTTCTAAAGAATATTCTCTAGAATATTCTGATATGAGTATTGTAGCACACTTTCTGATCACCTGGTGATGATAGCAAAAACTCATAATACTCTCTTCACTTGGCTCTACATCACAGAGCCACGGATTTCGTCACCAGTTCATTCTTCTCACAAGGGCCAGTAGAGACGTTCTTCAGCACGAGTTTGTTCACTGCCCCCGTAGAGACGTTCTTCTCCTCGTTCTCGTCCGTCGGCGAGCCAGTAACGTTCTTCAGTTCGTTTAGTACATTCGGATTCTCGCAAGGCCCCACTCAATTTTTCACACAGGCGGGTGAGACTCAATTTTTCACACAAGCGGGTGAGACACAGTTTTTCACACAAGTGGGTGAAACGCAGTTCTTCACGGGCGAGACATCGTTCTTCACCTTCCCGGTAACAGAGGAAACGTTCGATCCTTTCGGCAGGAAATAGGCTATAATGTAGATTAATCTACTAACACGTAGAGTACATAATAGTAGAGAAAGGGAGGTGAGCTTCAGGTTTGCTTTCGAACAAAATCCCAAGAATATAGAATGAACAGTCGGACGGGTCCTGTACCGCTGGCCAGGATAACAAAGTTACAAAGCACATAGTACCGCACGGTCAGTAAAGAAACTGCTTTGGGACAAACGTATGTACAAATCTTGTAGTACAAAGTGGCAAACTCGCATAAAATAAAGACTAACCGCAGTTTACCAACATGTTCAACGTTTCATCTTTTGGAAAGAACAGACAATATTTGAAATGATATCCAAGTCCGATGAAAATGATATACTTACCTAGAGAACATTCGTTACAAAGTACTAAAATTTGTGCCGAACGAGGACAATGCTTACATGTGCATTCTGTTATGTTATCCGTATATAGAATAAAGTGGACGTATTGGTTTACGAAACACTGGAGATTGAAATTTGTTATAGGATGTTTCTATATTATAAACTTCGGGTGTGCATCTTGATTTTGATGATACGACGATTCACTACTGGCACGTTTTATACATGTAAACAATCAAAGGTATTGCCCATTCGAGACATTTCTGAAACTGTGACGCAATTTCTATTTTTTTTAAATATGTCATATTGTCGATAGACAAGCACATTTTTCGAGATCTGGCACACATTTTCAATTATCCGACGTCCACAATCCAACCTTGTTTAACACTGTAATTTGATGGATGTTGTACCTGACTTAATATGCACCTACCCACAATTTCTTACAAAGGTGGTGGCAGTCGTTACACCAAAATATCGAACGTAATTTTCAGCCACAATCGCAGAAAGTTACAAGGGTGGAAACAACAATCACTATATATATATATATATATATATATATATATATATATATATATATATATATATATATATATATATATATATATACATATACATATACATATACATATACACATATATATATATGTATATATATACACATGTACATATATATGTATATATATATATATATATATATATATATATATATATATATATACATATATGTATATAACTATATATATATATATATATATATATATATATATATATAATATGTATATATATATATATATATATATATAATATGCATGTGTGTCCTCATTCATTTTTCCATATGCATATGTTTATATATGTATATATGTATGTATATATATATGTATATATATGGATATGAATAAATAAGTTAAAAAATAAAATAAAATAAATAGAAATAGATAATATATATATATATATATATATATATATGAATTCATAAAACAAAAAAATATATAAATAAATGATTATAAAATAATATATATGTATGTATATATATATATATATATATATATATATATATATATATATATATATATATATATATATATATATATATATATATAATATATATATATATATATATATATATGGATACATACATACATGCACATACATACATACATACATACATATAAACATATATACAAACATACATATATACATACATACATAAATACATACATACATACATATAAACATACATACATATATACATAGATAGATAGATATATAGATAGATAGGTACGTATATATCGTATTCTTGAGTAGAATATTTATTTTTGCTCTGTGTACAGTGATATTCATTAAAGCACGGGCAAGCCGCCAAAAAAGTATTGGCTCATGATGCAGCGCAACCAGTCCAAACACAGAGAACTTAGCAGACAGAATAAACAAATCACTGCCTTGATCATCTCCTACTGCGAGTAGACTTGACTGTCCCCTTATCCCGTGGCCTACATATGCCCATACTCCGGTATTGATAATCTTGGCGCTCGCGTTCCCGGCGGGAAATACCCGTTCTTATGTTCATCTGTGTGGAACGCATTTGTGCAATAAATTCAGCGAATCCGCCAACGGCAGCCGCTACACCACTAATGAGATCTGCGAAGCCCTGACCGGTCCAATCGGACAGCCCACTGTAATCCGTGGAACTGTTGCTAAGTGTGATAGTGGCGCTCCGTACAGCGACAGCGAAAAACAATATACTTATTAATATTTTGTATTGCATGTTGACGAATTTTGTATTGCTTGTTAGCAGTGATCTTTTTATTTGTTACTGAAAGCGTAAATGTAGAGAGCTTGCCAGTAGCAAACTCTATATTTATACAATATGCGTCTTCAGTACACTCGACTTTGTAATTATTTATACAGTATGTACATATCCTTGAATGATTTCGAAGAAGGCTGTGCCTAACAGTCGATGACACTCGTAGAGTGACTTTCTGAGAGACACGCCGACAGCGGTACGGCCAAAGATCCAAATTCTATCTATGAATATTGAATAGTATGCGTTATATTTCACGGATCCGGGAGCCGACACATACATAAACGCTGGAATCGGGAAAACTGACACACTGTACTGTACGCCCATTGGTCGAGGAACAAGATATTGAGTAATTGGATCCCTGATTAGTGACTACACTAATGAGTAATCAGAAGACGGTACGTCATCAATCGTCAAGATTCAAAATATGTGCACTTTAGGGAAATAGTCCCCGAAATCGAATATGAATGTATGTTTTTATGTGTTATTTTTATGCGACACAACTAGTTCACAACAGCATTATGATCAGTGATCACAAGCAGTCTACAATAGCAATAAACCCACCTTCGTCAATCGATGGGTATATAGAATTTTGACTCCTATGGATCTGATCTGTCAATATGTGGTAATCTCCAGTCACTCTTTTCAAGACGTTTTATTTGAAAGTTATATGGTGCCTCACGGTTGTTGCGGCCATTGCTACAACCAATGCGTATAAAGCTCTTATAGCAATACGTGAGCGAAGAATGCACAAAATATTATAGAGAGGGCCACGGTAGGACGCCCCGCCAAGTTACCCTGACTTTGATTTTCCAGTGCGATCTCAGAACTAGCGGCGGTTTCAGTTCCTTGTGCAGCTTGTGTGCTCGTAGCTAGTACTGTAGATCTAGAAATAGCTGGCATTGTGATTGTGATCGAAGGCTGAATCTTAGTGCTGGAAGGGCCGCTCTTCGCTCCAGTACTGGTTATTGGCTTGCCAGTGGTCTCCTCCGTTGTTTTGGACGATTCCACTTCAATTTCCGTTCTCTCGAATGATTCCACTGCTGTCGCAGGTGCTGGCATAGATAAGTCCGATGTAGCTGTCGAACTCGAACTCGAAGTCGATGTCGCTGTCGATTGTTCGGTTGGTGCCATTGTTGAATGTTCTATCTTCTCAGAAATTTCAGATGCCGGCATTGTTGTTGTTGCAGACGTCACCAACGTTTTGGTTAGCTCGACCGAAGAATCCGTGCTTGTAGATGTTGACGCAGATACAGACGGTAGGTAGGCGACATTGAAGTATGTTTTGATCATACCAACCTGCACGCCCATACACTCCCCATTGGGTATATTATCGCTGGAGCTAGGTACGGCGTTGAACATGGTCTGTGTGCAGTAGTGGTCACTGAAAACCTCAATCTCTATTGACGAGTCCGTTTCATCTCTGTAAAGCATGAAATAGTAATCTGCAAACAGGAAAGAATCAATGGAGGCAGCTATTGAGTGGAGATATCTCATAGTACATTGTATGTTGAATGTGATATACTCTAAGTTAATTGCAATAAATTTCGCACTGAAGTAGGCTGTTTACCTTTGTCTATGGTACGAACTGTGTTGCATTCGTCAGTATTGCTTTCAACATCGGCACATGAGACCAATCCTGCACAGTTCGCTTGATCACTGAAGCATACTTGGCTGAAACCCGATACCACAGAAAGCAGCAGAAGTGAGGCAGCGGCTACAGAGTAAGAGCTCATCGTCAAAGATAGCAAGTGTGGTTGAGTCCGAACTGTATGGATGCATGCTTTCAAATTGAATCTTCACCATTTATACCAATTGCTGTTACGTAAGAGTCAACGTCCATTCGACTAGCTAGATGACAACTATGATTTGAATCTGATGGGCCGAAATTGAACCATTCAATTTCATGGATTTTGTGCGCTTGTATTCTGAAAGTCATTGGATATCTGCGATCAAGTCATGTCACCATTTTTACCGTTTGTGTATTATGTAGTCATGTATGCACGACATTTATGACTCGTACATGTATACCCAATACTGTTTTCTAATGGATGTGTGAACAGACATGTGTGCGTTTATATGTGCGCATAAATAGTAAACATTTGTTCAAATGCATGTAGCATCAGATGCAAAATTAATTAGAAACTTGAAATATTATGTACATATACATATATTTTTACATATCTGTTGGAATTCTTACTTGATGTTGTCTAGTAAAGACAGAGGTTCATTCGTCTATATGCGAATAAAAGTAATGAAGAATTTATACACTTACTTCAAGATCTAAATATAAATCCAAGCCTAAAATAATTTGGCTGCATCTATTCTTTGTTGCATTCATGTATGTAAATAACATGTCTGCTTGTTGTACGAAATGTAATTAGAAGTATGGTACATTCAATTCCTGGTGCAGAACATGTTCCACTTGATTTGGTATGTGAGATTTCATGGGTTACGAAAATTGTATCATGTATTTCTCCATCTATAAATCTTGTATGCAAATGTCTGTACACCTAATTCATATATATATATATACAAAGAAAACACTTGCAAAAAATCACGAACCCACATGTGCACGCGTTTAAATGTATATATATATATATATATATTTATAGAAATATATATGTATATGCACATGTACATGTATATATATATATATATATATACACACACACACACACACACACACACAAAACACACACACACACACACACACACACATCATATATATATATATATATATATATATATATATATATATATATATATATATATATATATATATATATATATATATATCAGTATACACACATACACACATATAATATATATATATATATATATTTTCATATACACATACAAAATACATATACACATATAAATCTACTAATACTTTTTTACTTATATCTATAATTTTTAAACATATACCTATAAATATATTCATAAGTACAATACATGCATACATGCATACATACATACATACATACATGTATACATACATACATAAATGACCTCATACATACATATATGCATATTGAAAAAAGTACATACATGCTCACATATATACATGCATACATACATAGAATATATATATACATATATACATATATAGATCTTAATATATATATATACATATATATATATATATAAGGAACAACCTTGCACGTGAGGCTGTAATTGAAACAATGCTTTGGATACAGATTATAAGTGTGTATTATCCTAGTAGTAGTAACATAAGTAACTGTATAGAGGTGAAACAGTACTACCATATATTGTAGTAAATGCGCAACAGCCTCTGCACGCTAGAATGGGGCTTTTTTGAAAGGCTATATTCTTCATTAGCTTGTGTCAAATTTCCAGCCGACTAAAATGCTGAGTATTTGGGTTATTGATATTTATTTTTCTTATGCCCACATATGTTCAAGCCGAATTATCAAACTTGAGATGAAATGAGGTTTACATCGGATAGATTGTCGCGTATTACTCTGAGAAAAAACATCAACGCAGACTAACGGAAAATAACACTTCTGATGTAATTACTGAGAGTATGAAATCGGTGATACATACACGGCCTCGTGGATGGATACAAATACATTAGTATTTACAAGTTCACAAGTCCTTGCTGCCAGAATACTTTTAATGTGAACGTTAATGTACCCTGAAAACGTTCTCGATTTCATACTTTCTAAACATACTATTCTATAGCCGCTCCACACTGTTTGTATACCTCCAAGATATACTTGTCATTGCTATCCTGACACGGGCCATCCTTGCAACAAAGCTGGCTGAAGTCAATGGGAAACTCTACGCTCACACCAGCTGCCAGGTCATTCCGTACATACCCGTCTTCGCATTCGTAAACTTCAGGATCGGTCGCTTCCGCACAAGTAGGTGTAGTAGGAGCGTCCTTACAACAAACACTGGAGTATAGGTCCCGTGTCTCACATAGCTCATCCGAAGCAGCGGTGTCGAAACTACGGCCTTCTCCACACTCGTAACTGAGATCCGTGCGACTCTGTGCACAGGTCGAAATGGGCTTGCAGCAAAAGTCGTTATATTTCGATACGTCGGTGACCAGGACTGTATTCTGTTCGGAGTCATATGTATAATCAGAATCGCAACTATTTGACGCCTTCTCCTCGGCGCAGGTCTTATCCGCAGGTGCGGGCTCACAGCAAGTTTCGGAACATCCGGTTCCAAAACAAACGGAACTTGCGGTCTGGCCATTTTTATACCCGTTCTGACAGTTTGCATCACCACAACTGGATCGCTGGCACACACCATCCAGTGCGATATGCTGTCGACATACACCTTTTCTTAATGCCTTTGATTGATAGAGTCCATAGGCCCACGATCGACCACTGAAATCGCAGTTCCAACCACAATTTGAAGTGAACTTCGCAGAGTATTTATCGACTGATATGGAATCTGGAATGCCAGAATCTACCTTGAACCACACACCTGTTGTTGCTGGTGCGTGTACCTTGGTGTTATTCTTCTCAGTCGGTGAAGAACCACGACAGTAATCTGTTGGATCGGTAGGCGCCATCCATCCTAAGGGAACACCCCCCAAGCAATCCGAAGTATCGATCTTAACGTGATCTACACCATTGAACATGGCTCGTGCTACACATTTGCCACATGTTTCACATTCAGGCGAGCACTGGTTGTTATTTGACATAGAACAACTCGAGTAACCACAATTACTATTCACATAAGACCCATAACCTGCTTTGCCACACGGAGAACTGCAGAAATAGGAACTAGATGAACTAGTACCAGCTTCTGCTGATCTTAAAAAGGCGATCAATCCACATAGCACAATAAGTAACTTCATCATCTATAATTCCACTTACTCATACAAAAGACGACAATGTAAAGATCAATCTACTAGTATTTAGTATGTAAATAGAGGTAAACGCTCGCAGATGTTGTAATATACATATATATATATATATATATATATGTATGTCGAAATATGTTTTTTTAACACATCAAGAAGTGAACTAAAATAATTAAATATTATAAATACATGCTTTTAGGCCTCTTGATGTTTTTATAAAAATACAGTATAAATAACATTTTTAAATTTTAAAATTTTATATTTATTTTCATTTTAAAAAATAGAAATAACAACAATATAAAGCATTTTTAACCAATATATAATCACTTTCGCTGAAAAATAATTTACTGTTCTCCAAGGACAGAGGCCAGAATAGATTCGAAATTTACTATTAGAAGGCAGAAAACTTCAGACCAGATATATTAAAACAGCACTCTCTGGTTGAAGGATTCTACGTACTGCAGAACTTTCACATTTTTAGTGAATAATACACAAAAGATGTCCTAAGCTACAGCTATAGAATTAGAGATATATTCCTAACTTAATCGTCTATTATTTATTCTCATTTTGAAATAAAAACATCTGATCAATGAGATGACACATAGAGTCTTCTTTTTTACCATTTCATTCGTATTTTATTTTTGTGAAAGTGGCTCTCCTAAAAAATAACCCTGCGTGGCAAGTGCTATCTGCCTATGGGGTCCGGTAACTTTTGCTCTAAATTAAAAAATATCTTATTTTGGTTTTTATTTTAATATTTTTATTTTCTAAAAATAAAAACCCCAAAAAGTAGTGAGTGCAATCTGCATAGTCGCTCAAAATAAATAAAAATGCGTCTCTCTCGAAGGTAGATATTTAAATAGATAGGTTCATCGGGCCATCGGGGCTGGGGCAGGGCAGCAGGGCGGGCAGGATCGGGGCGTCGGCCGCCGCTCGGGCCATCGAATTCGAAAGCTCGAGCCTCTTGTGTGTTGCGGTGCTGACTGTCTGTCGAATAAAGGATGTAATAAAAAATTACACATATTCAATAGAACCGTTACTAAAATTCGTTAAAAATTATCCTACATATTTAGTTATTTACTCTCCTTTAGACCTATACCTTATTGTGGTAAATATTTGTTATAAAAAAACTATTTTTCTTTTATAAATATATCTATATATATGTATATATTTGTTGATGTTTTTTTAAACAAAACAAAATATGTCTCATCGAGTCATCAGACTCTCTCAGAGTGAGAGAGACTCTCTGTCTATATAATGGAGAGCTATATGTTTTTAAAAAAATAAAAAGTAGGCAGTATCTCACTCTCCGTCTCTGGGTTATATATAAAAATCAACTTTAGTTTTTCTTTTTCAAGGGGTGTAGCCTGTAGATTGTTCATTTGTAGTGTGGAGTGTAGAGTGTAGAGTGTAGTGCCGTTTTGGGAGCTGTCTCAAAATGCGGATTACTCATGCTGTATTGGTTTTAAAATTTGTCCTACGTATATGGTGTAAATTTAAAAAAATGGAATAATACAATAAACGCAAAAGTAAATATAAACGAGTGAAATGAGAATGGGTATTTCTTTGTAGCGAAATTTACTATAATATTTAACATGTTTTTTTTTAAAACAAATAATAACTTGAAGTTTGTTTTTTCGAAACAAATCTCGAACAATTTATGTGTTACAGTTTTTGTAAAGGACAAAAATCGATAATCAATTGTCTCATATGTAGCCTTCTTCTATAAAACTATACAAAAAATAAAGAACTTCTTTCGATTTTGTTTTTTATGTTCACACAAGAAGGGTAAGAGACCTATTGAGGCTAAAAGCACACAGAAACGGAAATGAATATTTCATAATGTGCTATTTTCATTTCAGTCAATTGTGAATTGACACTTTGTGATATCTCAGATTTGAGATTTGAGATTTCAAGATTTATCGAAGAATTTAAAATCCAGAAGAGTTAATATTTTTTGTTAGAGAACCCAGCCGCCCAGGCGCCAACTCCCTCTCTCTCTATTTACTACTCTCTTAGAGTAAAGAGAGAGCGAGAGTGAGAGCGTGGAGTTGGACCGACAGGCCGCAGCCGTTGTAGGCGCTGACTGCCAGGAGGCAGTGGCTTCCAGTGAGGCACCAGGCCACCAGCTGACAAAAATGCATCATTCACTTTCCGTTTGCCGTTTGTTCTACATATCTAAAAAAACACACACTATGTAATATAAACTATCGTAGAAGTGTGTACTCCCGAGCATCCATATGCGTTATTAAAGAAGCGACGCTGTTGGAAAATATAATAGTTAGCCATTGTTATTAAAATATATTGCGTCTGCTTTGAAATGGAGGTTGCATATATGTTAAGTCAAAAGTCAAAATCTATAAGACTCCTCATCAATTGTCCACTGGAAGCTACACAAGGCACAACGTGATAGCCGATTTGCACATCTAATTTGAGACTGAAAGTATTCGCCGATATGTACATGCGCATAAAGTGTATATCTTTACTTGTTTATATATTTCTACAAGATTGCAATGACAACATATCGTCAAACGATCAATCATAAATATACAGCCACGAATATTTATATTAAAATCCCTGGATATATAGACGTAAATATTGAAGTATACTTCAATCACAATGCGCACTTTTGGGACCGTTATGAAACAAGAATATATAGACATAAATAGTGAAGTATATTCTACTTACAATGCTCGCTCCTTTTGGGACTGTTTGAGGATCACCATAGGATCAGTTGACGGGCAGCGAAGAATATTCGGGGCCCAAACCATTGCGATATTATCGATTGTCATGAGGGTTTTCTCCACTATAGGCGCGGGCTTGAATTTCTTTTAGCGACAGACACGAAAATCAGTGAATAAGTCTTGTGTTGGGTGTGACACAGCCTTTGATTGTGTGCTCATGGGATATGTAGGCACAATGGTGTTTATAATTCGTGCAGGTGAATGCAGATTACATATTTATCACAACAAAAAGTACAGCAATACTAAGTTAGAAATATAAGGTTTACATTTACAACAAGCAATCGTGTGTAAGTGCAGTGTTTTCGCACATATTACACTGGCTTATTACACAGGCTTACATGTTGAACAAAAAAAGAAGATAGGAAAGTGAACGAGTCATATACGGCACGTGTTCATTAAACATTGTCGTTACAGTAGAAACCCCAATTTTTCACTTGTCGAAAGCGAAGAAAGTTCCTCTACTCGATAATAAATGTACCTACACGTGTATGTATTCTCTATATCTTGATTTTACATACACCAGATACATAAAGGTTTATACATCCAAGATGTCACCACATTAAGTGAATATCTAGATTTGAACATCGTATTATTTACCAAATACAAGCCTAGATCTAGAAATTGTAACAATATTTCTTATATTGTCAGAGATACACTAATAAATAATATCAGATCAGTATATATATACATGCATATATATATATATATATATATACATATATATGCACACCAATTGTTAAAATATATGCATCGCGTTTTCGTCGATTTATGTATACCACCGTACCTCATCCGAACACACCCTCATACCTGTAAAAAGTTGATTATATACTTGAGTACATGTCTGTTCTCGTCCGGCAATTCATCCACTATGTCTATGCATCGTGCCTCGTCGTCGCAAAAGTCCAGGCACACATCATACAGATCATCAGGCACCAATGGTTCCAGTAGCTCTCTGAACCACATCTTAAGTAGCGATGCTGGAATGTTTGGATCATTCACTTTCTCATCGTAGTGGTGTTCGTCGATCATGCACTTGAGCCTGCCCACATGCTCGCTGTCTCCTGGTACACGGAAGATACCCTCGGTTGCTAGGCCGTCGCGTTTAATTAACTGATCACACAACACCGGCAGCAACCATGGCAACCGCAGTGACGGGAATTTCTGAGGTTGTTGACAGAAATGTTTAAGTGTGTGTGTTTGTGCACATAATCTATGTGCTAGTAAAGGAGGTATGTTTGTGTGCGTAGGTATATGCATGTCTTCTTCAAAACTGATACTTGCAAAATGTATAGTCACCGCAATGATGTGCATTTCCGTTGAGTATGTAGAACGAATATTGATCTTGTTGGCCACCTGAAAATTCGGATGCACGCACAATACACGATCGAATAAACTCATACGCTCCAATAGCCTGCGAAAGTATGTGTCTCATGCGTCCACACGCATAAAACTCTGCACGAAAACTCACACGACGTGGCATACCGAAGACTGAGCCAGCATTATATTCTGAAGAGTTGTCACAAAGTAAGACGGCCTGAAAGCCGCTCGCTACAAATGTTTGTAAGTAAAATAATATGAGGGGACGACTTTGTAAGCAAGGGTAATTAAGACACATACGAAAATATAATTGGTTGCCAAAGTAAAATGGAATAAAAGGCATAAATGGATGGCTTAGCAAGAATGGTAAACGGATATGTATAACTCACTCACGAAATATGCAATTGCGATTAGCCGAAGCTGATCAAAGGCATTTGCATGGGTTGAAAAAGTTGCGTTACGAAATGCGCAGAAAGTCTGCGAGTAGCAGTCATCCTGCATTCAGTACAATATGAATGACATTTCTAAGAGCCAAGCTTAGCGACTCCAGGATTTTTCACATTAAATTTATGGTCGCGTTCACAACCATGCAACTTTATGGAAAAAGAAAGTGTCGAAATAGTCTTTGAAGCTGCTTATGCATCTGTACTGGAGAATTTATCAGTAAACGTGAACATATATGCTATGCTTCCAACAGATTTACAATATATTCATGTCAACCTATGCATCTCTAGGATCGAACCTCTCGTACGGAATGGGTCGAATTATGTTGGTTCGAGCATACTAAAACAGTTCTATATTCACCACTCCGGACAGCCAACCTTAGTACATCAGACGATAGAAATAGCGAACATGTTATGTTATCATCTATAGACACACACACACATATATATATATAATAATAGTAATAATAATTAATATATATATATATATATATATATATATATATATATATATAATATATATATATATATATATATACTATATATATATATATATATATATATATATATATATATATATATATATATATATATATATATATATATATATATATATATATATATATATATATATATATATATATATATATATATACACACACACACACACACACACACATATATATATATAGAAAGAGAATAGAAGACAGTATTAAAATTCGACGCATACCTTGGCGTATGTGAGCGTTTCCACATTCGGAGGAACGCCGCCCTTAACTCCAGTTTGCTCCATCCTCCTCAATCTATGAATATACGAATATAATAGATCTTTGTGTCGTATGATTTAGGTTTGTGGTGCAATATCGTGCGGTCTAGTGAGGTATATATTGTGATGTCGCATGACTTCCATGTATATACTGAGAACGTATTACCTATGATTCTGTAATATGTATATACTTTTGTCTATGAACACAATGTACAAACGAGCCGCAAATACAAGCATATTCATCAGAAGCACATCGACAACTCTTCAATAGTGTCGTATATTCTCGAATACAGCCTCGATATACAGACAGCCGCATACCCAAAAGTCTAAAAAGTACTATATATTCGACAGATATGTGGTTTCCGTACAATTAGGTTTGCGCACACTAATGCGTTTAGAATGCATGCACGCAAGCCAATACACACGTACACATCCCTTCGTATACTTACTTCTTCAAGCAGAACAACGCCATGACAAACGAGTTGTCGGCATTCTCTTCGTTCTGATATATATCCGCCGCGCCCGCTGTATGTTTGTGAAGAGCGCAGTATATTGAGTACAGAACATCTCATAAATACGATCACTTGCACTGGTTATATTAATGGCCGAACAATTTCGTTGAAAGCTTGGTGTGTGTGTTTATAACTAAGCGAGTGAATGCTCTCTCGCTTTAGAAACTAGTAAACAAGTACAACCTTACGTGGTAGTTAGTTTGGGTACTTTTCCGTGTTGTATGTTCTCGCCCTTAGAAAACCATGTGCTACCGCTGATACATATATTTACCTTCTTCTTTGTGTGCTGCGGTACACAGTAGTATATAGCAAGGTGATAAACGTACGTACAACCGTATATGCACGATAACTTCTGTGTAATATATATATATATATATATATATATATATATATATATATATATATATATATATATATATATATATATATATATATCGATAATCGTGTGATTCTGTACCATGGAAAAGGGCAGATTCAGGGTGTTTCAGTACTGTCCTGTTCAGTCAAATAAACCGCAGTAGGTGAGGATTGCGATGTCGATGACATTACGTTGTGCACTACATATCAATCGATACTTTCTCTCTCCTGGGTGTTGTTAGATTATGACCAAGTTCATCGAAGGTGACCACATATACTATTCAAGCCACGAATTACATGAACAGAATAAGGTGTGCATAAAACCATTATCCGTCACATCATTTGGGCGGGGGGGGGGGGGAGGGAGGGGTTTGAAATGTAGGTGCGAGCAAGCAAAGATGCCAACACGGTGATATAGCAAGCAGATGTGTACAGTCTGGCGACACCTAACGTAACACATTTCACATTTGACAAACATGGACAATCGCACGTGAAGTTGAACACATACGTAGTGTGTGATGGAAAAGAAAGCTCTCGATGTAGCCTTCAAACAGGTGAGACGGCGGGAAGACATGCAGAAGCATCACCAGGATCTCCCAACCACGGATGACACTCTCTCTGTAATCGGTGTACAGGGTAATGGGATATACATGAGTGAAAAAACCTGTATATCACTCGTTTTTGAAACAGTTCTATGATAGATGGATTGTACGAGAGTACAAGTCACGAATGGTAGTCTCGGGGTGGGCAATGAATGGAGAATCAGAAACACGAGTGAGCAGCGAATCATGTAAGATACTCTGGTGGGGAGAGAAGTAGACTTCAAGCCAGCACCAGCTCCCACACACCCTAGTTATCCTAGATTACGTCACTCACATATGTGGAGGGGTTGCATGAAAAGTAAACTGTAAACATGCACCAAATCACAAGTGCTGCTCGCCGCGTAACGAGCCTGGAGACCTTGTGCTCACAAGACATATCGCACAGGCTTGTGCTCACAAGCACCTCAGATGCGTACCGCCACCTCGTTACCGCTGTCTTTGGTCTGTGCATACAATGTGTGCGGGTACAAACTCAGCACATACTCATTGGGGTTGTTAGTCATCTGCTTGCAGACCTGCACGAACACTTCATCTCGCAGCGGCTTGTGCTCGTACGCTAGCTTTGAGAGCCTCACCACCTCTCTCATCTCATCACGTTCGGGTACGTATTTGTGCGACGTTCGGTCTCCCATGTACGTCTGAATCATCTTGAATATATCTGCTGCCTGGCGCTTAAGCTCCTTGGGCAACCCGTTGGTCATTGGTTTCCGGATTTCGTCCTATACGTGCACAAGTATGCATGTATTACAGATTCTGTGAGAATACCTGCGTGGGTGTCTGTCTGTGAAGTGGACATGTACAGTTTGTCCCCCCGGTATATATATAGAGCAGCCAACCTCTGGGTGGCACGCATGCTATGACATAACCTAAATACCTTTGTCCAGGCCATGGATGTCTCGAGACTCTGCTTCTTCTTAAACAGCCCTCCAGTGGTTTGGATCCCGATTTTCTCTGCCGAGTGATATTGAATAATTTTTATTGTTTTAAAATACAAACCGACCCAGATAGGTGCGGTGCACTCAAGATGCACAGAGATGATGCAGATCCGTCGACGTCTCGCGTGGTATCAGGAATAAGTATTACACACTGCCTGTTTAACTACTTCCAGAAACAATGTTGGCACTTAACGTAGGCTCGCCGGTGAAGATACACTTCTCTGATTTAAACTACTAGTTCTCTGCCTTGATTAGATTATGTCTGCACTTTTGCTTCGGTTATGTGGACACACATATGAGCATACGGCATGACAGATATACGTACACATATAACCACCTCACCAAAAGCATTCTTCGTATGCACATCCCCACATAGACTGGCACACATACCCTGGAAGAACTTGTTGTACTCTTCCAGAGGCTTGATTTTCATATCAGCAGCATCGGGTTCTACTTTCACGCGCACAGACATAGCACGAGGGCGTATCTCCTGTCGTATCAAATGATTTATGTGTACGTGTGAGAAGTGTCGTATTTGTAGTTGTACATAATTGTAGTATGTTCTCGCTATACAGGTGCGTGTACATGCATATATACGACCTTCATGAGAGTTGACGTCGAACTGTGTTTGTGCTGACTGCAATAGCAACTTTGCGACACTCTCAATTGTAAATTTGTATATCTGACTTCAGAATTATATCAGTTCATGTACTCTATACTATGGTACTCACATAAAACCTAGCTTGGCATCCTGTACTCGGCTATATGAATCATATCGATAAAAATTGACTTTCTTTTTGTACAACTGATGTTGCGTTCAGCAGGTACAGTCCTATAAATAGTCATCACCATCTCAAACACAATGTTGCATATCAACATACCTCTTTTGACATGCGCCGACTGTGGCTAAGTAGGTGCGTCAGATTCTCTTCTGAGCAGCTCTTCTTCCGCGAGGGCAACGTCATTTGTCCATTGATAGCCTGGCCAGAGGGTGCTACGGGTAATTGTATGTGGTTTTTATAAGATTGTATATCAATGTGTGTATCAGGGCGTCACGGGTAAAGGTATGGGATTGGTATAAGGTTGTATACGAATGTGTGTATTTGGGTGCTACGGGTAAGGATATGCGATTAGTATAAGATTGTATACGAATAACTTTATTCGTACTGTGGTGTAAAAGTTTGAACTTCGAAATCCTTTCAGGTATAGATGCGGCAAAAATGGTATAAGGTTGTATACAAAAAAGTGTATTCGTACCGTTGGGGGCAATCTCTCACTCAACGTGTGAGTGTTACTGTTCTATGGTGTTTATATGTATTCGTTTGAGTGTGCCTTGTGTGCGTGGATGTATGCATGTGTCATGGCACATGTTGCTCCCACTGCAATGCAAAACTTAATGTTACGACGGAAAGTGGTTCAGGGTGGGCATGTGTACCAATTTTTACGAGCTGATCGAGGTCATTTCTGTTGCATCGCGATAATTGTCAATCTTAATCTTATTTCATGCGAATAGTGAATGTATTGGTTAACTTGAGGGAAAGAAAGACTTCATCGTCGCCTATCCATATGATATATCTCGTTTACAGATTACTTTGAATCAGAAACATTTTCAATGAAGTCATCACCAACGTATAGGCTCGCTTCCTCTTCTGCCGTGTGATATGAACGGTAATACGTATCCTATTATCTACTATGTACGTTCTAAATTAACTAAACACTCCACATACCAACGTTGTCACCCTGGTCGCGCATCCACATGTTGCGTTGGCCCTCGAGCGTCACAGGCTTTGCATTTTTCCCCTGTGTCGTAGCCCTACGTTCTAACGTCAGACTGCGCGTGTGCTGTGCGGAGAGATTTTTCTATTTATAGCATCGAGTAAAAGGTTTATATGTAGAATAACATTGCATATAAAGCTTGTCCAGAACAAGGAGGGAGAGATCGGGATGTGGAAAGGAAAAAGCCAGTGAAATGTACATGACGAAGCAAACCCATTTGTATATATACCAAGTGATGCCTTTGCGAGGTTTTGTTGTATTGGAGAAATTTGCAATAGCGAACAAAGTGCTGTCATTCTCGATCTGTTGACCCCATCAGAATTTAATTTGACAATTTAGCCGGACTTCCTCAATCCATGGGAAATAGATTTATGTGCCAATGTCTATATATATATATATATATATATATATATATATATATATATATATATATATATATATATATATATATATATATATATAAACAAATATATATATATATATATATATATATATATATATAATATATATATATATATATATATATAAAATATATATATAATAAAATATATATATATATATACATATTATACATATATATAATTATATGCATTATATATTATATATTATATATATTATATATATTGTATGTATATATATATAATATATATATATTATATGTATAATAATATATATATATATATGTATGTTATTATTATATATGTACAATAATGTATTATGGCATGGATTACAATGCATATTTACAAAATACATATGCTGCACAGCATGCATATACATATATAATATATATTACATGTGTATTACATTGTTAATATATTATTAACAACCAATGCTATATATACATATTATGTATATATATATTATTATTATTACATGTATATTACATATGCCACGCATGCACATATTGCAATGGCACATCACAACACACATCATTATCATCAGTATTGCATGCATTATGTAATAATATATATTATATATACATATATATATATATGTATTATATATATATATGTATATATATATATATATATATATATATATATATATATATTGTATATATATATATTATATATATATATATATATATATATATGCATATGCATATGTATATATTTAAATATATTTATTCATATATATATATATATATATATATATATATATATATATATATATATATTATATATTTATATATATATATATATATATATATATATATATAGAATAAAAGTATCGAGCTGCAATTATACGCGTTGGCTTTAGGGTACAGAGATAAAATAATCTGTTTTTAACCGAAAATGAACAAACCTACCTGCGCTTGTGACTGAGTTGGCCGGGGAGAAACAACCGATACACTTTTAGAATCACTTGCACTCGCCTGGGCTTTTGGCGTGACTATGGGAGATGCATCGGCAATTGTATCCAACTCAATTTTTTTGGGGAGGAGATGGCTTGCGTAGTTCCGAGTGTTGCTTGCGGTCTAATAAGAGTGTGGTAATAGTAGGGCAATTGGTATATACGAATTGGGAGATAGTATATTCGCAGGTATTGACTATTGTACAGGCCTGCGTAGATGTGCACCTTATTTCCTGTGCACGAGAAGAAGGACTATTTGTGCCTTAAATTATGTATAACAATATTTAGATCAGGTATATGTGGAGATCTAACTGAATCACTGCCTATCGAGGTCCATGCATATTTACAGGAGAGTAAATAGTCAAAAATACTGCATAGTACCACTTTGCATTGATTGCTGCAGCCACGAGATGTTGTACGAGTGATATAGGCATTCGTATACGGTATATCATCGCCCCTACGGTAGTGACTGGTCCCGAATACGACGCTTGGGACACTGCACAAGAGAGGCGAATAGCTGCTGCATTTATGGCTGAAGCTCGTTCGGGGTATATACACTACACGCAGGATGGTTATCTGCAAACTTTATCTTCTAATAGTGTCTTGTAATGCATGATATATATCCATGTACATACATTGCCAGCTCTCACATTAACATCCTAAACAAACAAGCACAGCTTGGCATATACACAAGTCACTGCCGAGATATACTTATCATTGTGTACCGTAAAGAATACATACCGGGGCGCTGGCACCGGTCGACACTCCGACTGACTGCGGTGGTGTCCCACATGAGACGCGCGACGCTCTGGCGGCGCAGATGTTAGTAACTGCTGCGTTTGTATCTGTAGAACATCCTCAAACTCTCCGGTACTCAAGCACCTGTTATTGCTTGGCCTGCGGCTGGTAGCTACAATTGAGTCCTTGTTGTTGCTGATGACGCCGTTGTGTCCGTGGTCATAGTGGGTCTCTCCATGAGGCGACACACACACCGACACATCCACACACACCGACACCTTCGAACCGGGCGACAGGGAGTCCGACGAGCCGCTCGTGATACTGGTGCGCGTGTGTGTACAGATCACCTGTCCATCATACCCCTGTAATCCCATTACATGGCCGTTGGAGCTCACTGCCGCTCGAACGGTGCCGGGGGTACTGGGTATGCTTGCGCCGAGACGGTCACTGCTGGCGTGCTTGTTGTTATTGGTAGCCAACACCACACTGCCATACGTCATGTTATCAGTATGGGCAGCACTAAGTGTCGGGGTCGATGCGTGTGTGTGTGTATGAGGGAATGAGTGGGAGGGTGCACGCACCCGGTCTGTTTGAGGCGAACTATTGACCAGGTATTGAGTGGGGATGAAGTTCTGGACTTGGATCTCCTCTGCGGTGAGCTCCTCTTTGCCTTTAATCAGCACACACACAGAGTCTTCAGCTAGGCCCAGGCCCTGTGATGTGTACAGAGTGGTCTGATAATCAGAGCAGCGGGTAGCGCGTTAATTATTCTAAGACGTTCCATTCTGATGGATAAAACAAGTATGGAAAAGAATCGGTTGGTTTGCCTTGGGTAAAATATAGGAAAACCTAATAGATTCTGTAGCCTCTAATTGGGGAATGTAGGGCACAAATGGAATAGAACTTCATAGAGGCACAGCAAAAATATATAACATGTTTGTCCAATGTTTATGCGAGCTGTGTGCATATCAAATGCAGAGAGCACTCCAGCAAACAAGCTGTTTCCAAAATTGTATCAATGCGTAATATATGATAGAGCATATATTCACGACATACATCAATACCAGAGGCAAACGCAACAGTAACTGGACTCTATCTTCCGTGGCTACAAATGGCTGTTAACAATAAGGTACACCGAGCAGCATAGCCTGGTCAAACCATTCCAATGAATACATCAACCAACTAGACTGACATTCTTTCAATGTAGGATATCGAATTGTGCTTAACCTAATACACATGTATATTTCATCTACCTGTACCAATTTTTCGTCGAAGGTGTCAACACTGGATATAGTGTCAGTGGACGCACGTGTCATTTGATATGACGTCATCTGACTGGGCGGTCTCTCATTGGGCACCTTGTCTACGGCCCCGATAGCCTCCATTTATAAAAGAACGTGAATAACGACAATTGGAGTGAATTGAAAGTAAACATCTCTTGTCATCACACAGACTACGGACAGGGATAGCCATACTCATCGCATGCAATAGCCCGGTATTTTAACTGAAACAGTATTACACATCACATGTGATTACACTGTATTCAGTCGGATGTGGTATATGTGGCCAGGAGAAGTAGGTCATTCCTACACGAGTCGACGATGACTAGTCAGACAGTCTGGTAGTGCCATTGATTCATACAGCTAATCCAATGTGTACACGAACTTCATATAATATATATATATATATATGTGTGTGTGTGTAAATATGTATATGTATATATATATATATATATATATATATATATATATATATGCATGTATATATCCCCACCCAACTATATCGAAGCATATCTTCGCTTCAATTTATATATACACACACCTGCATTGTATCCAGAGGAATAATGAGGTGCTCATTCGAAGGTCTAGACCATGTAGAGCTTCCAGTGGATGCTTGATAGTAATACAGTTGGTCGCTCGCCTTATCTCTCAACTGCAACCATTGATCTGCTTGACCCTTACTGATTGCATGACGGTATGAGTGTGAATGTTAAATTGCAAAATAATGTATATACAAGAATGTTTATGAACGTGTTAGAGTGTATGTATATGTATGTGTCTGAGGCGCTCTGACCCCGAAGTAGGCCGCGGTTTGGCCCACGAGTCCTAAACAAACAAATTCACGCACACATATACACAGGAGATGATGGATATATAAGTCTACGCCATAATCATTTGTGCACCTACCCAACCATGCTCTTCGGGCGTTCGGACTGAACCTTTGATGAGTTGGTCTCTACAAACATGACTTTACCGGTTGTCATCTCCCTCACCTCTATCCACCGCCGAGGATTGAGCAGGCTCGATCTTGAAGGCGCAGTTAAGTACGTACAGAATGAGTACCGTGCACTCTAGAAATACACCGCAAGGATGTATATTGTATATAAATAAGCGTACGCAATCGAGGAGCGCATTGAAATAGCGCATTGAAATAATGAGCTGACGCAAAAACATGTGTGTAAACTGACGGTTGCTTTCTTCGTGATTGACTCGCCGATGGCAAATATCAGTGGTAGTACTGGGTACCACAGTGAGGATAGTACTCACATTGAAGGACATGTACATGCGTGACTATACATGTATCCAAATTGACTAATGTAGAATCAAGCAAAGCGAAATTACGTTACAAAAATTAAAATAATGTATGAAATCTAATCAATGCAGGGATTCGCACATGGCAATTTAAATATATAAATATACATGCACTTTAACTCTTTATATAGTCATTTACTATGCCAAATACATACAAAATGTATGTTCTGCCCTGAATGTCAGAAGGTGAGCATATGCGCGAGCGACTATAAATTCATGAACTATTAACAACTTACAGTTCATAGATTACTCCAATTACAAGCGACTCCATATAAATAATAATATTTAGGACGCAAACATATAAC
>LUCW03001129.1:20000-24573 GCA_001586965.3 Sphaeroforma sirkka | reverse complement strand
ATGTATATACACACACACACACACACACATATATATATACGGAGAGAGAGATACAACGAAGAGAAAGGTTGCAGGAGCATGCATTGATGTACGTTACACTGAACGCACCTCTAATCATCCCAGAACCCGCCTGAATTTTTTCTGTTCATGTATAGTCGTGATCTATTAACTCTTAGTCGAATGGTGTGCCCAGCAATTTCTGCTTCTGAATTGGCATCGCTTAGACGTCCGATTGGTTCTCATTTGGTTTTTTGTAAGCTGAATAAAAAGCTTAATCGTGTCTACTCAGTATTGGCGGCACTGGATGGTTCTGTTTTCTATGGATTCACTATTGAATCCTTTTATTTACTTTGGTGTTGAGATTGGAATTTGGTGGGATAGGAAACTCAGTTAATATAGACCCCATCTTCGAACTAGAACCATCATAATTAGCTTTGACTTTTAATATAATCTCCAAAGTGTGTGGCTTAAGCCTAACGTCCCCAAACAACCTAAGACGGAAGCAGGCGCGTAAGGACCCAGCTAGCGATCAGATACACGCACATGTGCGCAAGACCCTAAATCTTGACTGGCGAAGTCTGTAACTCTACAAAACATCCATACTTTCAAATCACTCAGACTTGTCTCATATGAGGTGCACAATCGAATACAAAGGTACATCTCTCCATTCAGACCACCGTACAAACCTCATCCGCAGATGGCCGGTCCCGATATCCAGGCCCGAGTGCAGCGGAAAAGGCGCTATGACATCGCGCGCACCTTGCGCTTCCACGCAGACCTCAGGTATGTGATTGAAACGTCTTTAGCCTTAGCCCCTATATATATATATATATATATATATATATATATATATATATATATATATATATATATATATATATATATATATATATATATATATATATATATATATATATATATATATATATATATATATATATATATATATATATATATGTTTAATACGTATGTCTAGATGAATTGTCAGGATTCAACAGGCTACTTCGCTCACAACGAAATGTCTATTGAAGCTGGAATTGCTGAGGGCGCTAAGTCTTGGTAGTGTATACATCTAAGCCTAACATTCGCAATTAGGGACTTTAATTCCCGTTAGAGCCCATCCGATCTGACTAGCTGACCTGAGCTTGCAAGCGATATTCTATGATTTTTATATGTGAGTACCTCGACGTATTTTGAACACTGTATCTGCTGTTGTTTTTTTTTGGTATGTGGTTTGGCAGCACACGTAATTTACACATACACATTGGCGTGCGCAATCGCATGCACGAGTTGACCTGCTTCGAAACAGTTCAGAACAATCACACTGACGTACAGAGCATTCTTTTCCTACACAGCGGCGCATATGTACACACACTCAAACTGAAGACGCCGTTTGTCAGTGAATTGCTGGGCTGTGGAGGCGAGCGTCTCTTTGATCATGCGGAAAGCGTATGCATAGCCTCGGCAGCTCACTGTGTACAGAGACATACACCCGTGCAGGCAGCCCGGATGGGCCAACCAGGCCACACAGCTGAGGAGAGGAAGTTTCGTGGGGCTGAAGGTGGACCAGAAACGGGTACGTATGTGCCAGAGATAGTTGGATTAAAAGATGTACCGGTAGGCAGGTGTTTACGGGATGCGGGAGAGGCCGGTACGTGTGCGGTGTGTATAGAAGGAGGTCCCACGGAGACTGATATGCTGTCATACACGAGCCTAGATACCTCTGCACTGAGACTCAGCCATGTGCCAAAGGACGGGGTGATGGGCACACCTACAATGACTGATACTCACCTGCACTATGGGGAAAACACAGACACAGCGAGAAGTACAGGCATACACACAGGTGCAAACATGAGGATATGCACATGCACACTCACTTGTGAAAGCGCACAAACCAGCAGAGGAGAAAGTACAGACACACCTGAACCAACCCGCAAGCACAAGCGTACGTCAGCATTGCGGTGTGTAGCCTTTCCCAATTTGCGGCGTGTACAGTTCCACAACATGAGAGCGCTCAGCTGCTTGGATACCGGTATGTAGTCTATGTTTAAAGCGGGATGTGGCTTGGAATCAGTCACGCTCGGCATTGATAGGCGTTGCTGTGTATGTAAGTAGTGTGTGAGCGTTTGCGACATGTCGAGTGCTTGTGGGAGAGGTAGGTAGCGACTGGGAGTATCTGACATTCGGTATGTATCGGATGGGGATAGATGTGCGTGCTAGTTAGTATAGAGATGTACTCTTTGCAGCTGTCATATTCTTTTTTTTCTCATGACTGTTGCGAACTATAGCGCTTTTTATTCACTGAGAATGCGTCATATACTTAATATCACTCGTATTCTGTTCCCCCATTCCACATGGATCATCCTCTGGTTCGAGCAGAGGATATATTTATATTGGACTGAGTACCTTACCACAAACCCACTGACCTTTAACTTTGCTGTTTGAAAGGGTTATAAATTCAGCGCAATCATCGCCAGTGCCCTTCTCGTTGTGCTCGTAGATCGGCACAACTGTCAATATAACATACCTTCATTCTCACAGGTTGTGCTTACAGAACGATTAGTGCATTTGAACACCCACTGTTGATCTCTATCCACCAGGTTTTGGGTTGAGCTTCGTAGTCTAACATGTGCAATTGCTTCACAGTGTTATCGATAGCCACTGCTTGATTACTTATCAAACTATTCTTATGTTGCTGTAGTGATCGAGACGCTGACGACTTTTCCTCAACTGCGCTCAGTACACTTCTACCACGGCGACTTCGCGACTGAACGTCGGTACGAGATTTCGACTACAGCCACATTTTTATACATATCAATATATCAATATATATATATATACATATGCACATATATATATATATATATATATAATATATATATATATATTATATATTTATAGTATATATATATATATATATATATATATATATATATATATATATATATAATATATATATATATATATATATATACATATCAATATATATATATATGCATACACACACATATATATAAATATAAATATGTATATATATATATATATATATATATATATATATATATATATATATATATATATATATATATATATATATATTGTGTGTGTGTATATATATATATATATATATATATATATATATATATATATATATACGTCCGTGTGTGTCTATACAAAAAGAACACGATCTATATAGTTACAGCAGAAAGTATTTGAGTGTATACAAAAGAATAGTTAATTACATTAGAAAGTAACAGTGGGGGCATAAAAGGGCTCCGACCGTTCGCAAATCCCCTTACTGTCCTGACCATTCCTACAGTGCCAGGCGTTTATCGGTGTCTGAATTCCAAACAATAGAAAGCTACTCATTTGTAGCTCAGAGGATCTCTGTGTGTATATACACACCACACACCATACATCATAGGTTCATCTACCCAAACCTCGTTCCTAAGATGCATGTAACCTAACCTTCGTCCTGAGGTGCATCTACCCTAGCCTCGTTCCTGAGGTACATATGCCCTATCATTCTGCCTGAGGTGCATATGCCCTAAAATCCATCCTGACTATTTTCTACAGCGCCAAGCATTGTTGGGTTACGGTGTTCACTGCTATTGCGCAGCTCATGCGGCCATACCAACTGCGCACGTTTAGTCTGGTTAGCTGCCGTGGACTGGACCAGCAAGCCTGGCACGCACTGAGTACTACACTCACCTGCATGAGTGCATTAAGGTAATTTCTGTGTGGAAATACACGAAATAGACGTATGTAAGCAAACATGTAGAGTGATGTGTACGGGAATGTACGTGAGCTACATGTATGTAAATATATAAATGATTGGCAAATATATACAAGTAAACATGTATAGTGATGAATATGTAGATGTACGAGCTCTACACGAATGCGTAAATGAATGAGAAGTACGTCGATTTATGTAATTGTTCTGTGAGAGTGGTGTGGGTTCTGTGTTTCGAGAGTATGGTGTAGAGGTGTTTATGTCATCATACCAATACTCAAGGACACACATAGGGCATGGATTCCTTAAGATATATATCGTTGTTGTTGAATGCGCGTTCCAGCAGCCTTTGTAAGTTCATAAGGACCTGAATAGTAGGTATAGCGTGTTCAACTTGGCCGACGTGATCACTCAACGATCTTAAACTCTGCAATTCATCAATTCATCAATGTATAATATCAGGGACTTGGAGATATGGGATTTAGATCTTAATCCCGCCAGAACATCACACGACAACTTTGCAATGTTCTTGAAGTTAGTCTCCGAAGGACAGGGTGTGTATGCGAACAAGCGGGTGCTTTACAAGTCCAACTAGACTAATGGCACTTTGTACCCTGTCTGCACATTCATTGTGGATTATTCATCCGAAGCACGAAGTGTGCATGCGATCAAATGTGCGCTACGCATGTTCAACTAGACTGAATGTATTGTACATTTCTTTTTTGGGGTTGTTTGGCTAATCGATATGCCTTAAATGTATATTTTAGGTATATTTGGCTATTCTATATTTATATATATACATTTTCTAGCTTTATTTGGCTAATCAATATGCCTTAGCTC
>LUCW03001129.1:7500-15000 GCA_001586965.3 Sphaeroforma sirkka | reverse complement strand
GATGCAGATATGATTTCGATACGATTTATTTCTTCGGTTGCGGGCTTGTGTTTTTGTAGTTGCATGGTAAATGCGGACCGTTAAAGTCTAAATAATCCATCCACACATGGGCTAAAAGTTGCGTTCGGATGTCTACGTAGGTTTACGTATCCACAGGTTTCTGTATACCTATGTACCAGGTGTATGTGAATAAATGAGCAAGCACTCAAACCGTTGAAAGTATGCGTTATGTTAAATGCGAACGCAGAGGCAGGTTCTCGAACTGCTGGAACTATACATAAACGTATGCAAATATATGTATGAACGTCTTGGCAAGTACTCAAGATACCGTAATTATACGTAAGCTTGGTGACGTGTATTGGATACATGTATACATATATTGGGTTGCAACCATCCTACACGCTGAGATCGTTCTAAGCCTTATGCATACAAATAAGCCCAATTTCAGTTCTGTTTCTTCCTTGTATAGCTCGAGTAACCATCTACTCGCTATCGCACTCGTACACTTCGCTGTATCTGTGTGCAGTCTACATATCCCTATACACCCATCCACACAACATAACATCGCAATCATAATCCTGATTTTTTTATACACTTTGTGCTATATCTGACTGACAGAATATGTGTGTTCTTCAGAATCCAACAGAACCGATACATTCGCACTTGATCCGCTGCACAGTCAATGAAGTCGCATTATCACAGCCGCCCTCTAAACCATATGCACAAACCCATAGTATATTCACAAGTATGCCCTTCACATATACGTTCGCATTGATTGTACCCCATCGCTCCCCCCCCCCCTCCACTCCTCTCTCTCAAAAACATGCAGAGACCCTCAGCAGCCTTGATCTCAGCAGATGCCGATTGTCTACTAACTTTGCAGCACCGGAATTGGTCAGTGCTTTGGCGCACTCCGGGGTGACCGAACTGCTGCTGAATGACAACAGGTAGCCTCAGCTGGATGTGTGTTAGTATATGGTATTAGCTAGATGCGTGTTAGCATATGCTGGTACCTGGATGCGTGTTAGTATATGTTATCTGAATAGCTCCGGTTGCCACCGCGTGCGCATGATCATTGACTGAGTGTTGTCAGATCCACTGGCTCACACACTATTTCACGTAAGTTCTTATTGATTTTCACATTGGCTCACACTAATCCACACTAGTTCCCGCTAATTCCCACATTGGCTCGTACCTCCTCGGCAGGCTTGAAGACGTCGGTATTGTTCAACTGTCAGGAGTATTTACTTACGATACATGTAAACTACGGCGCCTGGAACTGGCAGGGAATCGGCTGAAGAAGAACGGTCTCGAACAGCTCATCGCACGGATAGCCAGCTCTGATGTAAAGCTGCGAGTCTTGGATATAGGAAGTTCGCAACCAATAGATATAAGGGGCTACGTTTTACTGTAAGTGTGTACGCTGAATTGTAGGTGGCTTCGGTTTCCGCAAAATTGCGTGTTTAGGGTTGTGTGTGGAGTGGGATGCTGTGTAAGAAGCTGGTGTGGTTGCCGTTGCTGTGGGTTCAATTCATCTCGGCTGTAGACTTGTGGCTCGTATTCGTATTCCTTCCATCAGGCCGATATATAGCCAAAACCTCTACAGCAGAATCAATCATACTACCAGTAACAGTACGCAACAAGGAAGAAATCATACAAGTAGAAGCTCACACGCCACACCTCGGCAAAAATACCACAACAATTGACCAAAATACCACAACCATTGGCATTGCTAGCATCGCAAATTAGAACTGTAGAAAGTTCATCAGCTGGTACGTGAAGCTTACGACCAACGATGGCGTGGACATAGTAGTTCATACGAAGTTTTTATGCTCTTAATATTCTTGATATTTGGCTACTATACGTACATGCGTTCCCGTTGTTCTTGAGAGTTGAGTGCCATATGCGAAAGCCGCGTTTAGTAGTAATTCCCTGTAATTTCACACCCGAAGGCGTGTAGACATACTGATTGGTATGAACCAACCTTACTACAGGGAGAACTTCGCTGCGCGCACTCAGTTAAGACTTCAACTCCATGGCATCACTGTAAGTGCTTACCAAAATGAAACCTATATGTGTGTACTATACTACACCGTGCTTTCAGTCAACACCTCGGTTTCCACTGATTGACTTCTTTCCATAGTATCGCGCCACAAGGTATGCTGATAGTAGATCTTGCATTCAGTCTCACTTCTATACTACATTTATTATCACCGGCCTGCGTTGTTGTTGTTTGGCTGCAGGTGTTACGATCCGCGGACGGAGCCACCGTGGCAGAAGGCTTCGATCCGTACTGAAGATTCGACATTCATACAACACAGACTATGATACATACACCAATTCAAACCGAGCCCGAGTTATTGATGTCTCTGATGTACAGTACATAGCAATCTCTCAAATGAGGCGCGGACCATGGGCATGAAGCCATGAACTCCTCGTCTTTGTATTTTTATGAATTTTGGTTTCTTTTGTTTTGTTTTAAAAAAACAATTAACAAAAACAATAAAAAGATGAATACTGTATGCTGATCGTCATCTTGATCTAAACGGCAGCTGACTGATGAACATTGAACAATTATGACTCAGACAAATCTACAAACTATAGCGAAAAGCTTAAAAAAAAAAGAGTGACTCCCCTTCCCAATCATCCAATGTAATATTCGCATTTTTTATTTTGTTTCCTGTTGTTAGTTGTTACCAACTTCAGGTCGTCAGGTCCAGAAGGCCCGCGGCGGTACATAGTCGATACCTATTTTTTTTAAATATTACCGGTAATTTTGAAGTTTTAACACACCACGAATAAACACATTTGCTTTATTTATTTATTTTAAAAAACAAAAATGAAAACACATTTTACTACCTAATATTAAATATTCATATATGATGTATATTTTAAATTTTGAAATAAATAATCAACATCGCCTTCTGAAGTTTCAAATTGAAACATGTTTTTGATATAAAACAAAAATACAAGGTCAAGACTCAAGAGACAAGAAGGCTGTGCAAAAAAATACATTTAGGAAAAAAAAAGCTGATCTGCCTCACTCTCACCCATCAGAGCTCACCAAAGAGTAATAAATACTGTAAATATTTTAGACCCTTCAATTTTGAATGATTTCTGTGTCTTTTTGAATATAGAAAAAAAATCAAAATATTTAAAAGTAAAATTTATAGGTAGTCAGACATCATGTGATATGATAAACAGTTAGACACCAGCATTTTCCATACCTCGGGCCCCGGGTATATTTTTACACTTTTACGTCTTATATTTATTACGACAGTGTGTCCAAGACTCCAACCTTGGCTATTTTTGAAAAAATACATACTCGTCGAGTTGAAGTAAAATATCCGTTTAATTTTTTTGTTGTAAATGTGTATGGTACATACACGCCATGTACGCCTTTTCCAGAGATTATCTTTATGATCTGGATGGACGCACGACGTTGCCGTATCACAACAACTATACTTAAAAAAACCGCAGTTTTTTACCCAAATATATAAAAGCACGCGATGGGCTTTTTATTTGTTTACACTCGCACACACAATCACCTTTACAAATCAAATATAACCAATAACAATATGTACAAAATAGCCCTTAGAAAGGATGTCTGTGACTCTCATAACAGCGCTGGACAAGCATTTGTGAGAAGTCGTGGACGGGCAACAGCAACCACATGCAATCCAGCACGACAATACTCCCGAGGAATGGCTCTTGGTGGCATGCAACCACAATCGAAGGAAACAAATAAACAGTGCGTCGGCAACGTTAACACGCTACAAACCGTGACACAGATGTCTACATCCTATCAACGTATGGAGATAGGTGGCCTGACATCCAAGAAAAATACAGCCGGTTTGACTTCCAAGAAGAATCCAACCAACAAGGGTACTCGCACACAACATTCTGAGAAGTCACCCAGCTTGAAGCAGAGAAGGCGCAGTTTCAACCCTTTCAAGAAGGTGAAACACAATGTGATTTTGAAAGAGTGTTCTATGGCCTCGACGTTGGCATTACGCCCAACAGAGGAAAAGACGAAATCGTTTGATACTACAAGTCAGAGTGACACTATGAGCGTGTTTAGCTTTCAAGTTTAGGTGGTCGATCGAATGAATTGTATAACTGGATTTGTACTACTCAGAGCAGAAACGGAAAATTCGTTCGACAAATAAAAAAACTTTTTAGCAAACTGGAAATAATCAAAGTTACCAACATTTAGCCTTAGTTGACTCATGTCGTACCATCTACCCACTATTTATACACAAGGATGTAATTCAAACTTCGTGTCTTGTACAATTCTCGGATGATGGCTTGTCTGGATTTGAAGAAGGATAGTCGTTATTACTCTATTAGTAGTGTAAAATTAAACTCGATACAATTTTTCCGCTAGAGTAGATCGCAACACCTACGATTCTACCTCTCGCAGATTGTTATATTGCATATTCAAAAGACTGTATAGAACTGTTTCTATATATATTTCTTCCTCAGCGGTTAAGAATTCTTTTCGCAATTCTTTGAACGGTGCAGATAGTCTTCTAGCCTTCTTGTCGGCAATTTCAAAAAAAAAAAAAATAGGAAGCTGTGTATGCAGATTTTGTTTTAAATTTGGATTGTTTCCATCTATCAGTGAAGAAGACATACAACGTTCTCGTAACCGTATATCCCATAACCACCTTCTCTAGCCTATTATGTAGCCTTCTCAGTTCTCTGATCTCTCTTCTAGTCTGTACTCTGTTATCTGTAGAGAATGGCCAGAGGCCAGAGGGAGAAATTATATCAAATTCGACAATACATTCGCTGCTCTCTCTATTTACTTTTAGATTCTACTGGAGTAGAATACATATTGACATATATTTATAAAAATGTTGTACTGTAGTTGTTTGGGTTTTTTTATCAAACAAAACAAAAAATGGGTCGCCAGGTGCCCCCCTCGGTCACCCTGTACCCAAGTTCCAACTCGCAACTCCCAAGCCCAACATAAGCAACAAGAACTACTATTTATCAATAAATAGTGTGTTTACTGTTTTGTAGTAAATAGTATAAACTATAAAGAACCATTCTTAATTTATTTGCACGAAATTCATAGATTTGGAATTTACATAAATGCCCCGTTTGTACTTTGTCTGTATGTACCCCGTATTTACAATTTAGTATTTTACCCCTGAAGTTGCCACATATACGAGTTATGACCCTCACTCTCTGTTCGCTAGACTCCTATGGACTCTAGAGAGAGAGAGATAGATAGATAGATAGATAGAGAGAGAGAGAGAGAGAGAGTGTGTGTGTGTGTGTGGGAAATAAATGCAAATTGGACACATTTACAGATATATTTATTACTTGTGTGTGGATTTTTAAGTTGGTCCTCAATACTCAGATTAAATAAATGGCCACACAAAAGTACACACGTGCAATAGAGTTCCAAAGAGTTACTCAGTGTCCTCTCAGTCTATGGCTTACAAAATAGACACTGCCACTGACAACAGTACTCAGCGACAAGCGACTATTTATCCCTTATAGTCGAGCGCACCTTCACATAAGTCCTACAAGTATATGTCGTATTAGCGCACATAGACGAGGAAAAATAAAAAATGGAACGTAGGTGTTGATTAGGAATGTGTGGATCAGGCTATGAACGTGTCTACATGAATATATATATATATACATGTATATATAAATATATATCTATATATCTATATATATACATACATGCATATATATATATATATATATATATATATATATATATATATATATATATATATATATATATATATATATATATATATATATATATATATATATATGTATATATATATATATATATATATATATATGGATGGATGGCATATATATGTAAGTCTATATGTATGTGTATAAGTATATGTATATGTATATGTACTTGAACACATACATTGATATATATATATATATATATATATATATATATGCATATATATATATAATAAAAATAATTTACATTATATATATATATATATATATATATATATATGATAATATGTATATGTGTTATATGTGTATATATGTATATATATATATATATATATATATATATATATATATATTATAATTATATATATATATATATATATATATATATATATATATATATATATATATATATATGTGTGTGTGTGTGTATATTTATGGATTGAAATTATTGTAATGTCGCCTTGTGTGCACATATTCTTACCCATGCATACGCCACAGTACGGTTCGTATGCCACCGTTTGAAACATCCACAATCCCGCGTATATGCTAGGGGTTTCACTGCAACAAATGTTGCATAGGGATTTGTATATGCAGGTATTTCTGTACCTCTGCATGATTTTCTATGCATGATATATATACATTGTTCAAGATGATCCCATACAGCCGAAAAACAAAGGTTTTTGGGAAGTTTTACACTTTAAATTGTTTGCGTGCTGAGGTGTCTATGACTTGGACGCTCGGACGTATGTTAAGTATACAGTATAAGTAGAGAAGAACCTTCTAGGCCCACAATAATCCTCGTTAGGATTCGCAAGTCCCGTTTTATTTGCCGTGTTTTCCGAATATACAATATTCTTGCGTATATATGTGAGTTTCATGTTCGAGCGCGCGAATTCGTACATGCAGATGGCAATTTGCTGACATGTCTGAAATTCACCGTGTCGGTAGTTATGAGTGTAGAGCGCTACACTTCCTGATCTTTTTGTCCTTGTGACTAGTTGCACTATGTATAGTATCTTATGCGTGTTTCTTCCGTGTATACCAACTATTTGATTTTTAATATGTTTTTAACATCCGCCGATAGCACATCTATAATTGGATCCCCTCCAATAGGTGAGAAGGATACCACCACATCCTTCGTCCTGCTCTCCACAGTTGCCGAAGCAGCCCATCTTGTTGCTGGCTTGCCTGGCCTACCCAGACTAGTGTTGTCATTATCATCGAATTGATTGTCATAGTCAACCTTACTGGGCTGCCATTTATCCTGAAGCTCGACTTGGTTAGTACAGTCACTTATGGACGTTTGTGTTAGCAGGGGCAGTACCTACAGGTAGATAGGTCAGAGTAAAGAGCAGATTGAGTATGTATGCCGCACAATAAGCAGTACGAGATTCTGTATTTGATTACATCCACATGTTTTGGCTTTATAGTTCGTTAAGTATGCAGTATTAATAGATACAAACGTACAAGGCCCACTATTACCCTCCTAAGTGGTCGCCAGCCCCGAGCTTTGCTATGTTCTCAAATAACCAATGGTCTTGCGTACATATATGAGTTCCATTCTTCAGCGTATAGATTTGTACACGCAGATGGCAATCAGAAGATCATAGCTGAAATCCGCCATATCGGTGACAGTGAGGACCCCGTGTGTGATAGCTTCTCCTCGTGTTAAGCGGAGAAGTCTTACACTTACTAATCATTGTGCCCCGAGTACACATAAATTCTAGTATGCATATACGAAGTGTGCAGGTGTATCGAGGCTCAAATAGATGC
>LUCW03001129.1:0-5000 GCA_001586965.3 Sphaeroforma sirkka | reverse complement strand
ACCAACTCTTAAACCATTTATAAATGCATCTTGGTTTGAATATGACCCACTACCGACTATTTTTATTAGTTAACATTATTCTAATGAATTGACCCACGTCTGACGTCCAACGATCGACTATTTTTATTAGATATCTGCTTGCCGCCTTGCATTGCCTTAATATTTTTCTCTTCGGGTTTTTTGGTAAAAACAGGAGAAAATTTTTGTTTTAAGAAGTCAGTAAAAAATATGCAAATAAATACAGAACTGAGAACTGAGTCTGAGAGTGAGAAGTCACAGCCGCACTGCTGTGAAGGCCGTGAATCGTAAGGGCCGCGAGCCGTGAGGCTGTAAATACATAAAGCTTTGGCATTGTGTTGCTTTTAAAAAAAAAGAAAAAGAGTCCTGCTACCAACAGCTATATTGATTTCATGGCCCACTGGATTTGAGTCTCGAGCAGAAATTAGGTTTCTTCCGACGACTCGTAAATTTAGCGCAGACTTAAATCCAGAGGACCATGTTAATTTACAATATATATTTATAAATAATCTCCAATAGCTCGTGAGGATATTTACCAAACCCAATTATATACGCTATTTTAAAAATAAAAAGAGTACAGGAATCCGACGATTATGAGTCCCTGAGAGGCTGAGAGCTCAGAGAAGAAACGAATTATAATTTTCTGGGAATTACAACCACTGTATATATTCAAATATATGTACGCAGTGCACTGTAGATTGTAGAGTGTAGACTGTAGTGGTGTATTTAGCCCGTAGTCTGTACTCTGTAGTCTAGCTCTATATAGTCTATAAATATACGGTGTATGTATATACGGTGTAAAGAATTGTATGTATTTGTGCCTGGGTCCTGAAGTCTCAGTCTGAAAGTCTCAGTCTGAAAGTCTCAGATCTCTCAATTCTCAGGATCTGAACCTCAGAGCCTCAGAGCCTCAGAGCCTCAGACTCAGTCTCAAGAGTCTCACACAACTTGTCTCAAGTCGCTCATAAGTCGGACCTCAGTAACAGTTTCAGTACGATGTCTGTATTTATGTTTATATTATTAAAAAAAAGCAATGTATATTTATTATTTTCATGACCCTCTGGCCTCTACTACTGCTACTACTCTCTCTCTCTCTCTAGAGCGAAAGAGAGAAAGAAAAAAATTGCCACAACGGACTAACGTCCGTTACCAGTAGGACCAATTTTTTCAACGGAGGATGCCATCGAGATGGCCGTGATATTTATTGAAAAGTTAAAATATGTAACATTTACGTCTGACAGTGAGACAGTCGACAATCTGCAATCCGACAGTATTTATACATAGCATTGCGCTCCCCTAAGCAAATCAAATGGTCGTACTATGGTTTACAGTTTTGCACAATTTTAAGGTTTAAACTGTTTTTAAATATCATTCAATCAAAAGAATATATCAGTACAGAAATATAAGACAAACTTGACAGTTGACAGTCACTGTGAGACTGTGAGTTTGTGACTCAGTGACTCTATGGCTGTAAAGAGTTTGTATAACTGTTTGAGTGATACAATTTGCTCATCGGCAACATAGTATGTCATAGGTGCACACACATATCGCGAATATTGTCAGATAACTCCAATGTCAATAGGTATTTACTATCTCCAGTCCCCACTCCCAAAAGTATTATATATAAAAAGTAGAGCCATTTAGCGAAGGATAAAGCGGCTAGCTCTCTCTAGAGTGTGGGCCGAAATACTGAGCGAGAATGTTGGTGATGTTTCAGTGTTTAGGACCCTACGACTCACGAGTCACGAGTCGCTGTGGACTGTGGCTATGGGCTGTCAGTAGTGGGCCTGTGCCCTGTGCCCTGTGGCTTGTGGGCCTATGGGACTGTCAGTCTGAGACTGAGTCCTGGACTCCTGAGACTATGGGACTCTGGGGCTCTGAGTGTGGGGCTCTGGGGCTCTGAGTCTGAGAATGTGGGGTACAATTTTTTATATAAAGAGTAACAGGATGACTCACTGATTTCATTTTATTTCTAAATTGATCTTGGTGTATCAAATTGACAATATGTGTGATAAAATGATTGGATGATTTTAAGCGTCGGATGCACAAAATTTCTGGCAAATTTACTGATTGTCATCACTCATCAGTCGTCACAGCATTCAGTTTTCAGTTTTCTCATTTCACAAAGCCGTCCCCCCCAGTTGCCATTTGTCATGCCCAAATCAGCCAATCATTAGCCATTTTTATTTAGTTATGAAATTTGATATGTATTTACAATGATCTGAATGATGTAAATATACAGTATCCACTCTTCTTGTTTTTTTGAACCAAATATAGTCTCTATTCTATATTATAAATTCAAAATTGACTGTTGACTGTTGAAATACATATGTATGTATGGTATTTATTATATTAATACTGTATGCGTACCATGCCCAGTATATAAGACATTTTTATCAGGCCATGTCGGTAATGTCCCACGGTTCCACTCCGAGTGACCGAGTCCCACAGTCCCATTCTCCCAGACTCCCACTATGTTTATTTACTATAAATACCTCTTGAAATATTTTTATCATAAAACAATTAGAACTAATAGGAGTAAATAAAAAAATAGAGAGTAAAAGGCCCAAGTAAAAAAGAATGGGTATGTAATAATGTATGTGACTGTGTGACACTGTGTGTACAACAATATGTGCGCACCTTTTTTCGGATATTTTAAAATATGTGTCGCTCTGATCTGGCCATACACCGTTGCCGTATCTCATCTATCATCACAACAAACAATTATTTACCCTAAATTGTATAAAAGGACAAAATTGGCTGCATTCTTGTTCACATTCACACACACAATCACTTCTAAAAATCAAGTGGAACAAAGAACAACATGTACAAAACGGCTCTTAAAAAAGAAACCTGTGACGCTCACAATAACGCTGGTCGAGTTTTTGTGACAAGCCATGGTCAGGCAACAGTAACTACATGCAACCCAACACGAGCACGCTCCCCAGGTATGGCTCTTGGCGGCCTTCAGTCACCATCGAAGAAGGCGAATAAGTCTTACAGCGTCGGTAGCGTTGGCAACGTTAACAGAGCACAAACAGTAGCTCAGAATTTTCCAACCTACCAACGAATGGAGATGGGTGGTCTGACAGCCAAGAATTATTCAACCAGTCTGACATCTAAGAAACATACAACCAAGAAACAGACGACCAAGAAAGATACTAGTACACAACATCCTGCGAAGTCACAAAGCTTAAAGTGGACACGGAGTCTCAATCCCTTTAAGAAAGAGAAGAACTATATGGATCTGGTAGATAGCTCCATGGCCTCAGCGTTGGTGTTGTGTCCAACAGACCAGAAGGAGAAATCGTTTGATACAACAAGTCAGAGTGCTATGAGCGTGCTTAGTATCTATGTTTGAGGGGTCAAACGGAACATAAACTTCAACATAAAAGATCTATAGGCCTTACATATATGCAAAAGTGCCCACTCCTATCACCAGGGGGAGAATATATATCTCATGCTGTCTTATGCACTACGCCAGGTTCGGTGCTGTCGATTCGTATTCGACTTCGGAGAATATCACAGTATGATAGCAAACTGGAAATAAAGTAATATATATATTCATTTTAGTCACTGATTAGATATTCGTCAATACATTTGTGCATCACGCTAGCTATCAGAATCTAATTTAGTGAACTTATTTGCGTGACGCGTGTCGGTACCAGGTCCAATCAACGTTTTTACAACATCACCTACAGTGTTACACTGTTCACATCGTTATGTACATGCATATGCCACGATGTATAGAGAGCACATACTTGCTATCTTATGGGAATACTGTAGAGGAAATTTGCTGTGGGCTTTTGCACGTGTTCGATGATTTTTTATACATACTGTTTTGGTTGAAGTTCGTCGTTATGTCTTTCGCTTTGAAAATAGAACAAAATCATGAGGCAATATTGAGTTCGGCACCTACAATTCTACCTCTGTCATATCGCTACATAGTATCTTCGAAAGCATACGGAAAGGTGAATTTATTAAGTAAACCTCGCATGATGGATCTAAAAGAGTAAACGCTTCTAGCATTTTCGTTTATGTCTATCGGAAGGTGTTCTTACGTCGTTGATTTGGCATAGTACCATATCGCGCTGTACTAAAGTATTCTTCGCCTACCCTAGCGATTTGCTTTTATACTATATATTTATTTATATACTTATATTATACATTTTTTTTACATGTCTGAAAAGATAAAATAATTTTATTTATATATGTTTCTTATCAGTCGCGATCTGCCCAATGGGGCGATAAATGTGAAGAAAATCTCAATTGACTGCCATCGACAATTCGACAGGGCCACCCAAAAGGCCTTTTCTTCAAAGTTCAGACTGATTCTTGGTCGCATGTATAGCCTTATTTTAATAGAAGGCTATGAATTTTAAGATTTTATCAGAAAGCAATATATAGCGTGACCAACTATATATATATAGCTTCAGTTACTGACGTTATCATTTTTCACACAAAATTAAACGCACTCGCGCCTCTTTGCAGGGGGATATATCTGCAAGTTAGATGCATTGTTACACAAAACTAGTGTATGTAAAGTATAGTGATCAGCTAACTTTCATGCTTCCAATAAGCAGCCAGATCACATAACACTAGAGAGACATTTGAGTACATTGAGTTTGATGTACGCTTTGTCTATCGCTTACAGTATAGGCACATGCACATATACATATACATACTACCGTCCTTAGCGTACGAAAACAACTTGCGTACGTTTTACAGGCTACTGTTATATCAGTACTACAAGACACATATAGTCGTGCAAACAATGTCAGTATGGATACTAGGTGTTGATCAGGAAATAGTGGATCAGATCAAGTATGTACTTGAGAAGTGGGAGGATATTTCTAAACGAACAAACGGTATGTCGTGTATGGGGATCATGATATGTGACATCTTCTGTGCATATCTAGCAGACCTAATGATATTCTCATCGATAGCCAGCATAACTTGTTGTCAATTGCGATACTGGTTTG
>LUCW03001128.1:0-18120 GCA_001586965.3 Sphaeroforma sirkka | reverse complement strand
ATACCGCGTTAGCGAATCAAGGTGCAAGTATACCGTCGAAGACCTTGTACTATCTTCTGGATATTTTTACAGTATGTCTTTTATCGCATGCAATATTCCCGATTATTAAACAACAGATTGGGCATCTGTCAATTCAATATAATTACACAGAAATTACTGCAGAAAGTAGGTGAGGGCAAATTTTCCAACGTATTCAGGGTTGTCCACACACCCACACTAGTAGATGTGGCTGTAAAGGAAGTTTTGAAATACAAACTCACCCAGTCAGAGTGGGACTTGGTTGTGTGCGAGGTCAATGTGCTTAAGCGCTTGGGAGAACACCCTCATATAGCGTCGCTGTTTGAGGTTGTGATGCTGACCGAAGAGGATACGCTGTGGATGGTCATGGAACTGGTCGAAGGAGACACTTTGGATGTGTAAGTTCAACATACATGTATAAAGCAATATATACAGCTCGTGTATACATGTGCACATGTTTGCATGCATATACTACACATATATATACGCACCCTACATTTGCATGCATGCATCAGCTGTAGAAGGTCTCCAAGGTATGAGCTCTAGCTGCAGAATATCTCTAAGATATGAGTATATAGCGAGCTCGTCTGCACGATGGGTCAGTCCGTATGCAATCACTTCAGTCTACCTTTTATATGCACATCTGCGCATCATGTACAATCAAACAAACACTAGAGAGTTTTTCTAGCTTGCTGGTGTCCATAGACAGGTCTTATATTCCGCATATTGGTCTATTTACGCCCGACGGCAAAGGTGCAGGTGCAACATATAATTACATTTCTCGTTATCTGATTTTTGTGTAGTGTCGATGTTTATTCATACAGGCGTATTGGTTTACGTTTTGTGACGATATACATCCTCCCTCACAAATCGGAATAGCTGATCGCTCAATCTTGTATCTGTACTGCTGTGCATATCCTAGAAAGGTTTCTTACTATTTTCTGTTCTTCTGTCTCATCAGAGGCTCTATTATCGCACATGATCTCATATATATACGTGTGCAATTTCAATTTGACCTCTGGGATGCATGGCGCGAATGTGATGTCTGATAGGCCCCTCGAACATCTGTGATGATGCCTGTCTAACAATACGCTCGTCTCATAGCTGGTATCGCCTCATAACAACCTCCTAAACCCTATAAGCCTAAAAAAATTCGCAGTTGGATGGAAAAGCAGACACCAAAGAATAAGATCTCAGTTGATATGGCTTTGGACATCACGCGCCAGGTCGCTTCGGCTCTTGACCACTGCCATAGGAACAACGTGGCACACAGAGACATCAAGCCCGCGGTACGAATTCTGCTTTTAGATACAAACTCTCCGCCTTGTTCTGGCTATTGGCGTACGTAAAGCATATTTAATATGTCGAATCTCATGACAGGTGGATGTGATGAACATCAACAATCTCTCGAGAATTGAAACGCCAGGCACTGCATCATCACACAATACTCGAATCAGCCACACATCATACACTCCGTGCTTGTGCGACTGAGTTTGCGTCAAGGATTCCGCCTTTGTATCTAGTACATATTCAGGCTTCTCTGCATCTCTGTGCAGAGTTGTGTGTAGATGATTCGTTGTTAACCACTGATTGCGCATTTGCGTTCGCAGAATATCATGGTGACGACGGATGATGATGGCAAGGTGGATGTAAAACTCATTGACTTTGGATTCGCCACGTTAGATTCTCATGTTCACAACACAGTGTATTGTGGTATGTAGCGTTGTCACCGTGTGAGGTTTTGATAATCATGGGCACCACTGGGGTGGAATATTGCCATTTCTAATCATCTTTTTACACTCTTTTGCTGTTGAATTCTCATCCTATAAGTACGAGTTTGAGTCTCTTTGTAACGGAGAAGGGTATGTTGGCGACTTAGTGATCGCGTACTTATTACTATTGGTATGTACGGTGACAGAAATACGCTATATTCAATTTAGAGTGTGCGCGTATAACAGGCTCCATCTGCGAGTATAGTCATATTGTCGTTATATTTACTGTCGATTGTTTCTGGGCCTAATTGTGTATCTATTGATCTACTACAACCATAAATATATAAAATATTGGTCATTGAATAACTGTATTGTATTGATGAAGGGTCGCCTTGGGTCTTCACGTCCAAAGTTGGGCACACACGATCTTTACTGCCGTCCATCCATCTACACACACACACACACACACACACACACACACACATCATCAACATCATCATCATAATATATATATCATCATATATATATATATATATATATATATATATATATATATATATATATATATATATATATATATATATATATATATATATATATATATATATATATATATATATATATATATATATATATATATATATATATATATTATATATGATGTACATATAATATATGTATATGTATGCATGTATATGTATATATATATATATATATATATATATATATATATATATGTATAATAATATGTATGTATATATACTATATATATATATTATGTATATATGCATTAATATATGCTGTATATAATATTATGTAACAATATATAATTGTATATATATTATGATGTATATGTATATATATTACATATATATAATATATATGATATTATTATATTATTATTATATATGTATTATTATGTGTATGTGCATGCATGCATATGCATATATTGCATGCATTGGCTATTATTATCAACATACATAGACATACATACATATGCCATATGTATTATTATATGTATTATATATATATAATATATGCGATATATATATTATCCATATATATGTATGTATGTGTATGTGCATATGTATGTATGTACGTATGTATGTATGTATGCATGTATGTATGTATGTATGTATGTATGTACGTATGTATGCATGTATGTATGTATGTATGTATATGTATGTATGTATATATATATATATATATATATATATATATATATATATATATATATATATATATATATATATATATATATATATATATATGTATATATGTATATGTATATATATACTTGGATATATGTGGACACCTCGCTTTGGTACATGGCCTGACTTACCGGCTCTTGAGATTTTTTTTTTACTGCCTTCTGTATGAGGATTTACCATTCAGGTTTGAACATGTCAAGGTTTATGTATGGGTTGTTAATTTTGACAAGCCAATCTGCTTTTATTCATACGTGCTACATAATAGGGACACCTCGCTTCGCCGCTCCTGAGCTGTGGCACAGGAAACCTTACTTACCGGCGCCCGTGGATATGTGGGCGTTGGGGGTGTTGTTCTATTATCTGCTGAGTGGGAAGTTGCCCTTTAGGAGTAAGCGTATCAAGGCCAACGTGTGCGCCGTCAAATTCGAGAAACTCGAGAATGTGAGCGAGGTAGGGCTTTTGTGGTTAGCATGATATTTTTATATTTTTGAATTCGGTTTCACGATGATTTTACGTACGTATGCTATTTCGGTAAATAGTTCTGTGGCTATCATTGATGTGGAGACCATTATACGTTTGGTGTCAGCGTTCTCCTATGAATGTTACGACTCGCTATATACGTGTGTCTATATTCGCATGATATGTTAAGGCTGCTATTGTGTATTTCTATTGTGTGCTTGGCATAAGGGCGGTGTTTAAAGTCGTGAGTGTCAGTACTTGCAGATTGCGATACAGCGCATGTGATTCAAGTGAAAAACCAGAGTAACGTTTAGGTTTGAGTGCAAGTGCAAGTGCAAGAAGGAGAGCGCGTTATAGAGTTTATGTGTTCTTGTTTAGTTACCAAATGTGTACGTTGAATGTCATCCAGTACAGAGACAGCTAGCAAATTCGAAGTTTCATACCAGACTCATCTTCTTCCAATGGTATCGATGCTCGGTCCTGTCTATTGCATATGCAGGCCATCAGCAGCACGCTAATGCGGATGTTCACAGTCAACGCAGCCGAGCGCATGACTGCGTCAGAGTTCTTACAACTATCGTTGCTGTCGAACGAGGATTTGACTGCAAGTACACTTGGAAAGGTGTGTATCAATGTATCGCACTTGCATATATTCCTTGTCAAGATGTATGCATGCTTCGAGGCATCTTTTGAGATGATATTTATGTATACTCCTACGAGTAATTATAGTCCCAATTATACTGTCCGAAAGTACATTTTAAATGGTGTGTATCTGTTTATATCACTTGAATATATTCCTTGTCAAAATATAAGAATGCTTCGAGATATCTATCGAGATGATAGTAATGTATAATCCCACGAGTGATAATAGTCCCTATCATTTGTGTCATTGGTGAGGGATTCTAAATCGTCGTCAACCCTTACCCACACATTTATGGATTTTCTTACACAAAAGTACAACCGAAGCTTTCTAAGGATATGTTATTAGATATCTGAGCATGCAATCCAATACTGGAGGGGTTTGTTCACAACCCCCGAGAATTGAACGTTATGTATTCTTATCAAAGTACACACAGGATACCTGTCATTCATTTGTTTCGTGCATCAAACCCCGAGAATTGAACGTTATGTATTCTTATCAAAGTACACGCAGGCTACCTGTAATTCATTCGTTTCGTACATTGAGGATAACTCCCGAATTCATCGCCCTGGTATATTTCTATTGCCCTGATCACAGGAAAAGCCCCAGCTCAAGCACCTCGCGTGCAATCCATATTTGCACCTGCACGTATACGATCTGAGCTACTTTGTCGTCCGTGACGATATCCTGGCTCTCATGGTAAAGATGGGATTTAACGAACTGGAAGTCATCGAGAGTGTTGAAGTGGGGCTCTACAACCACACTGCCGCGGTGTATTATTTACTGAGGAGGTCCAGATTGCTGGAGACAACATTTGACGTCATGCACAAACCCAAGTATGTGTATTTTATGCATTGGGTTGCTTGGCTGAATGTGTGTGTACGTACAGGTGTACCCTACGGAAACGCTGGATGAGCGCGGCAGAGCATTCGGTTTAGAATATACTGCATGCAATTAACTAAGCATGTATCTGGCTGATGTTTTTGGTATCCCATGGTTTTACTAGATTTAATTCGGCCCGTTTTAAGCCGAACGTCAGCGCGCCTTCTATGGAAGTACTTCGCGCACCCAAATCTGCGGCGACGGTGGACGAGCCCACACCCGCCAGTCGGAAGGGGAGCACATTCAGTAACCAGTTTATACAGGATCTGAGTATGGCGACAGATAATGCAGACGAGGACTACGATGAGATACATGTGAATGACATAAAGTATGTACACAGTGTGTATAGGCAGTTCAAGCTAGGCTACTGTGAATCTCAGCTTGGTGTTAAGTTGTTCATGTGGGTGGGGTTAGATCTAAATCCGATTAATGCAGGGCTCGAGCGATATCTTATGTATTTAGTGTTACGGTTACGGTGCACTGGGCACAATGTGGGCGTAACAGTTTAGTGAGATGGCGTCTTACCTACGTAGTAAGCAACTTTGAATAAGAACGCCTTGAATTGTCACCTGGCGACCATAAACTCTCGCGCGCCGTGCCTGATCATCATTCGAGCGCTTATTTTTGTGGTGTTGTGCGCACATGCATACCATGCTCGTATTTGTGTAGTAGGTCACGAGTTATATTTGTTTAAATTCAACAAGCAAGGAACACCAGGGGATTTTGCGTGGGGGCTGTTCGATACTTACAGATTCTCTAAAGCATCTTACAGTGCAGTTGGTATGCGCAGTTTTGGCTGAGATTCGTTGTTTGGTTGCTGCGAAGTACAGGTGCCGACAGATCGTGCACGTGTAGGTCTATATATCCGATTAGCATTAATTTAGTTTTCAGTGCATAATATTCTCAAATGTCAGGAGAGCGCACGGAGTCAAACAATACCTGTGCGCGGCAGTCCCACGCCACTGGATCTAACACCTCTAGTCTATTCGGAGGTTAGGGTTTTTAGAGTTTAGGGTCTAACACTAAAACCCTAAACCATAAACCCTAAAACCATAGAATCCTAAACCTGCCCAGTTCATTCAGAGGCCACTCATACGATACCTTTCAGCTGTATATGGTGTAATACAACATTTTCGGCCTATTCTTGCGTATCGTGAGTCCCTGTGACCTTACTGACTACAACAGATCTAACTAGAGGGTAGTGTACAAGCACACAACGGCACTAAATGCTGAATTGCTTGTCTAAGCACCGGTCTGTTGTATCTCACAGTATGCGGTCTATTCGAGACAAGGTGTCGGGACGAGCCAAACACAGGGGCTCGTTCGATCTGAGTTCCAAGCGTGATCGTGCGCTGAGCTTGACAGATCCTGTGCCGAGGGTTGGCAGCCGGTATGTGTTTTGCAGTTGCATGATTTCGTATGTCTCTTCCTACGATCATGTATATATAGTTTGGTGGGCACAGGAGAGTACTGTATGTATGTGTGTGTGTGTCTTACTGGACTTAGGTACGTACTGCTGAAAAGCTGCAGGTATATGTAGATGCATGTTATCATGAATTGGGTGCCAGTGTGAGTTCACAAATGTTTCTTTTAAAACAAATATTACATGGTCTATGTACGTTTGCATCTGTTCATGTGGATGTGCGTAGTCGTGTATCCATTTGTCATATGAAGCCGATATCTACCACCCGTACAACATCCCAGCTGCAACAATTGGCTTGTGCCGCACAGCTCAAGCAATTCATCAGCCTACCTGAAGCCGTGATATCAATTCGGTCCTTTGTCCCGCCCGATTGTTTTGGATACATATGCTTCTTTCGCACTCTTTGCATACTCCTGCCCGTTCAAAACTTCCGAAACATACCTGCGAACATCCAAGCAGCTGTGCGTTTTTAGTAATTTCACGCGGCGAGATGCCTGATGATCACCTCGACTCCACACGAACACTGTGAACTTTTTTTCCTGTATTCATATCATCGTTTCAGCTGGCTCATTCCGCTAGTTTTGTGAATCTTTGGTGTCTTACACAGCCGATATATATCTCCGGATCTCAAGGCACCCGTGCTGCCCGACATTGCAGCCGAGATGCTCAGTGGCCATCCCACGCCCGCACCCACACCCAGCTCGCACCTGAATAGTATCGAAACGTTCGCGTTCGAAGCACAATCGGCTTTAAATGTAGGACGTACGGTGACCCATACATCGGTACATGTCAATATGCCGGGCTATGGAGACGCACAAAACGGACACGGTCAGGCCAGCAAGTCGGTCACGGCCCCTTCAACACCGCGAAACCATGGCCAGGATCAATGTGTCCGTACCAGCAGTGGAGGCAATTTGGCCCTGCCCAGCAGTAGCCAGGTGTGTGAATCGCTTGTGCATAGGCACGTGGTTGATTGCTGGTTGTGATATACGAGTTGCCGTCTTATTTCAAAAAATATCAATATGAAGTTGTACCCTTTCCGGCGATAAGAGCTGAGTATTCACAGAGTTGCTACAAATGACTGCTGGCACTGAAGGAAAGCTCGGTCAGCTAGTTGTTGGCCCTGACTCTAATGCAATTCGTGTAGCGTACATTATATCAAGTCTACTGTTGTGACTGTGCGGGACCGGAGAGGACGACAAGTTGGCAACTCTTAACTAGTGAATGGTGTATTTGTAAATGATTTTCGCCGTGTGACGTATATGGTCAATGCTCCAAGGTTCGTGCACGTTCAACAGACAAACAAACTGTTACGGCGTTGTATATAATCCGCAGTGCCTCGACATCGCTAGTGTATATTAGGTGAACATAAACTGTGAGTGTATTGTACACATGCAAGTTGTGTGCACCGACATGCAAACAAGCTCCCCCAATAAGTAGGCGGTCAAATGAGAGAATTCATATAAGCTCTAGTTATAGGACGTACAGTTGCGTACTCCGCATGGGGTACCGCATAATTCTTTGAGCTTCCTTGGGTATGTTGCAGTGAGTTTAGTTCCAAGCAAGCTGTATACACATGTATATTTATACACACATACACACACACACACACACACACACACACACATATATATATATATAGTTTGCATATTTTTACAAGCTCATACGTTAATCGGGGCTTCTTTGTATTGGCCATTCGGTCTGCTTAAAGCGTGTATGGCAATATAAGGTATGACGACTATTTCGGCGCAACTTGCATCTCTTCAAAAAGCACAACCTTCAGACCCATAGCTTGCATCCTTCCTATACCCCGCCTCATAAAGACCTATTATTGGATTGCATCATGTATTTTTTCTTGCAGCGTACGTGTGGTATAGACCTTTCTGGCACTGACTCAAGCTCTGCGCACGCACTCCGCTTCTCTCACTGGTATCAGGTGCATTGCAAGTGTTTATTCCTTTTATATTCACTCAACCACACAGTCGGCCGCTAGTAGTCATGGAAGCCGCGGTATCGATGCTGGACTTCGCAGGAAATCAGTGCCATCTGTATCGCTACCGATCCTGGAAGATGAAAGTACCTCAGTTAGCGAGCAAGAGAACTACATTAGCCCAGCAACGCCCAGCAAGAAAAGTGGCGGGTTCGGCTCCTTTCTGTGGTGGGGTGGTCGAGACAAGAAAGGAAATGCCAAGTATAACGAAAAAGGAGGAGATCCGACGATCGAGAAGGGTGAGAAGCGGATACAGACACAATATACGGTGCACGAGACGGATGAGGTGGACAAGGAGAGTAGTGTTAACCACGACTGCAACGCGGTCAACAGCAACGACAGCGGTAATCCCGGCAGACACTTTTGTAATAGTACTTTAAACTCAACCCCTGGTGATGGTAACAGCACCAGTAGTAACTCGCAACGCGAGGTGGGAGAGGAGAGCCATACCAGGCGTGCATACAGCAACAGCTCCACCGAAGTAGGGATGGTAAGTGACACAAGCGCTCTATCCAGTGGACGGAGGCGGCGGGCCAGTACGAATTTTCAAATGGCCCTAAAGGAGATGAATTCCCACACAGGAGAGGATAAGAAAACGGTAGTACACTCCCAGTCGTTGGACTATCTGCATGCGTTTGACGCGGCTGACCCAAATACGAGATCGAGTCCGACTGCTGATGAGTTCGTGGCACCCGCACCGTATTCGCGGAGCTATGAGTCGCACGTAAAAAAAGAGCACCCGCGAGCGTCTATTTCGTCGGTGATATCTAATGACGATTTAATGGCTGATATGGGCGTGGAAATATTGCCCCAACCGCAGCGCGCACAGATTACAGGGCCGGCACGGAGGCGGAGAAGTAGCCGCATAATCATCACAGTGGACGGGACGGCTAGCCGGGAAAATGTCGGGAATATGCCAAGTATCGCCCATGGGTAGTAAAGGAAGTAATGGAGGTGTTATAATCTTAGTTGAACTCGGGAGGCGAGTGTCAAAGCCCCGCATTCGTCCACGCTAGTGTATGTGCGAGGGATAACCTCTTGAATTAAGGCACTAGGGAACGAGAAAACCTGCATCATTTGTTTTAGTGTGGTGTACGAGTAAGGTCGGGTTGCACGGATACCAGTCCTCAACCAAGTTGTCAAGTACGCACAGCCGGGAGTTGTAGAAGAGTTGGGTAGTGGCCTTGCACGATACTATTGATTGCTGTACGGTCGTTGCAGAGTGTTTACGAGTGGAAGCAATTGCATATTGCCGAGAATATCGAAGTTGAGATGACTGGTTGGTAGTCAGCAGCTAGGTGTGGGGGTATGTTGGGTTTTGTATACACAGGGGTGGTGGTGGGCCAGAAATTTTGCACGGACAAATGAGACCGGCGGAGAAAGCGTGCCATATACTTCGTTGAAGACTGCCCAGATTATAGACGAGTAGACAATGAAGATTTAGATTGCAAATCGGAGGAGGTATGCGTAACCGCATAGTCGGAATAGAGTTATGATCCTAAGGGTTAACGTTTAGGAACGCAAACAATGGGCAACGAATACGGGAGTGAGGCGGTATATTCTTCAACCGGGTTTGAAGCGTTATGAATTCATACTGCGTTTTCTAACCAGCCAAGGTTGCAGTGCTTTTTTGTAGATCCTCATACTGGACCATGATGCCAAGAAGCAGTGCACACTGCACGAGAAGTTCATTTGCTGATGCGAAGAGTGTTCAGAGCAACCAGACCGAAGGCTTGTGCGAGTTCATGGTCGTCTAAAGCATAGGCAAATGCATCGATATGCAGAGAGTTGATGTAGAATATTACACACAGGAATGTGAGACATGGGTACCATCACTGTTGGGGCGTCTTTCTGAAGTTGTGTCTTCTGATTCTCACGTAGGCCTAAGTATCAGATGGCTCAGAAATCGACCGTATCTGTTCGCGGAGTATTCTAGAGAACGCTACAGACGTGTTTGCCGCAGCACACTGAATCAGCACATACAGCCAAAAATTGCATACAGAGCAAAACAACTAAGCGTCTTCATATCAGACGTTGGTTGTATACGATAGAGTACTTAAAACGTGCATTGTCGCCGGATCAATAGCTCCGTTGAGCGGGTTGCTGACCGAAGTAAGTTTACATACAAGCCAAACTGTATTCCTAGTTACATGTGCGAGAATTTTGATGTGAATCGAAGATCGATGTATGCAGAATTTAAATAAAAAAATGTTTCTAACAAAACAAAAACAATACAGGATATTTTGGAATACTTCTATATACAAAAGTAAACGAACGCACATGTATAAACGTCTAAAAAACAATCATCTATGCGGATTTTAGAGCAAAACTATGTATTCGATAGGCTGTGGAACCCGCCTTTGATTGTCAACTCGATGAGCACCATACAACGTGATACCCGGTTTTCTCACAACGCACAATGGTCTTGTTTCCTGCCAATGTACAATTTCAACCTTCAAACCGACTCAAGAGTATCGAGCACCTCCGACGTAGTCTAATGACTTTGTATTCCGATTATATTTGCGCACGATCGAACCATACCATAATTGCGGATAGCTCAACTCTGTAACATTGACGAGTAGGCAGTACAGATGTGCACTGCGCATCAATGCGTCCATTGTGGACGGGTAATCAGATGGCGAATCTTGAAACATTCCGTTCAATTCCGAAAATACTATCTCAGTTCTGAACATAATTGGCCTTCACCTCGCGCTTACCGGTTTATTAATAGGCGGTATCAACTCATGAACGTTTGAGACCTAATAATGGACAATGCATCACCATCACATAATCCAATCCATCAGATACTCAATGCACCAACAATTCGCCAACAACACGGAACAGAATACAAAATGGAAACCCACATTCGTTTGTGTTTAACAGACATGACCTTCCAAATGACTACTGGGCTGAGCCAACACAAGTATTGACGATTGACGAAGCAATATACAGCATTCGGTGTATGTTGTATTCACAGTCTTAGCAACTTTTTCGCGCATCCGGCACAGCGTCAAGACTGAAGACGCAATTTCAGTTAACAGCCGATGTTCTGTGTACCAACTGCGTACTGCGTTGACACTACTACACCACGAACTCATGTCCCCCAGACAATCACAGCCTGGGTCATCGCAGATATCGAGGAGTTTTGGAACTGCGCAAACATCCGAAGGATGCAGCACAAGGACCAGATATGGCCACGGGCACGCGTGCTTCCAAGACACTCAGGGATGAGCTTCTCATGCGACAGCCACTTATTTTGATGGGCACAGGCTTCAACGAATTCTGTCCAACCGAGGCCATTGGCGAGTACGATGAAGACGAATCAGTACAATATTACCATGGCCCAACCGGCCCAGAATGCAAAATGGAGCTGTTACACCTTCATTAAAATCCACGACAACGCCTCACAACTATTCCCAACTGGCCACCACGGCTGATGCTACGCAAACCGACGGTACCACACCTCCGATGAGGGCCGATTGCGGCACGTGCGTCGATTGCTTAGACACCAGGAGAGAATGGCAGGCGAGCATGCTATATCTACTGGTTGGGAGACGCATCACTGCGCTATGAATGCACAATTTGGGTCCGACTAGTGCTGCTCTGGTGAAGGAGTCCCGCTGGTCACAGACGCAGAGACAAGAAATGAAGCGACGGATACTACCGGCAGATGTACTGCACCCATTGCGATATCCAATGAGACTCCAGCTGAGCTAAAGCGTCTCGATGAATCCACCCCAGCACAACGACAATGAATATAACGACCTTAAGTACCTCGTCTGTTTCTTCGCTAGAAACGATTGCTTCATCGCCCGCCGAGTCGCCGGCCTTGACGATCGCACGAACCTCCCACGTCCACTTCAGTGACGCAGTAGGTATTGAGTTCCAGTGCAGCAGTAGTTAGCACGGAGTTCATCGTCTACAGCACAAACCGCGACACCCAATTAGACCGCCAGCCCAAATACAAACTATTTATGCTGCGCCGAGTCAATGTAGCGGTTGCTAAAGAATCGGATGGCAATGTGACGGTACTGCCCATACGGAAAGGGGTCGCAACGCCTGAATCGATGCTGCCACAAACTAGGCACATACGAAAAACAAACATTTCTGATGAATAAGATCATATAAGTGCATTCGCTCACAAATCATGTAACAATGCAAAAGAATAAATTAGATTTGACAGCCAGTATTCTATTAACGCACAATAATCAGGATCGGAACGTGAATTCGTACACAAATATTTATTTTATCGCGACATGGGCCATACTGCTATCTGCAATGATCCGCTGTCGCACTAGCCCTAGACACATCCTCAGTCGATGTGGCCAAATCTCTTGAAAAGTGGCCATAACTTAAATTGTATTTGTTGAACTGATACTCTTGGCGCTCGGTGCGTTTGTAGCCTGTCAGTTCTTCGGCGTCGTAGGCCTTGGCTGAGTGCGTGCACGTGGCCTGGGGATTAGCAAAGACCGTCATAACAAACTTGCCGGGGCAAAAGGTCTTCAGTACCTGCATGCCAGATGCAAATATGTGATGAGCAAACTTGCACAAATAGTTTGCTACGACGACTGTCGAGACAAACTTGAGGGCAAAAATCTCACATACATCGACGTTGGGATGGTGGATAAGGGAGAGACCTGGTTCTTAGGGTGTGAGGAATATAACACTCTCCATCAGCTGGTGCTGCCAAATGTGGTTAGAATGTATGTCAGGAAAGCGCACGCAAAATCATAGTCGCACTTATCATACACATTTAAATGATTTTGTCTGGAGAAAGTAAGTAGTAGTGTGATAAGGGGTACCTAGAGTGGCACAGCGGAAATTTTAGGTCCACAACGACATATGAAGATACACGCCCAATAAACATAAATGCAAAGAGCTTAACACCTTTCAAGGAAGGCCTCTGAACCTATATAGTTGAATTTTACATCCCCTCCTACTCTTTATATAATACATGATGTACACACACACACATATATATATATATATCGTACATTAATAAATATACACATCTTTTACGACATACATCTGAATCCATACAAGGACCCGAACAGTGAGCCCAAATTTCCATAGCTTCGGAACTACTGCATAATATGCAATACTAGAGGATACTGGTTGTACAGTGGAGATAATGTTGTATACACACAATAAAAATTTAAAAATATAATACATATTGCGATGTTACAACATACTAAAATGTATCGGTGCGGACTGACGGGGTGGCAATAAAGCGGAATCAAGCACATGAGTGACACGACAAAAAACTTGCCATGGATGTGCCACGCACGCACAAGGTCCTGCAACACTCCGCTAATTTATGCAAAAGAACATTGATCTCCCCACATGAGTTACAATCGAGGCAGTGAACGTTACCGATACAGAGTGTCATCCTAACCTGCTGTGTAGGCGAGCAACACAGACACGAAGACTGTGTTGCTACACCTTGCAAGGTGAATGGACTCCAACGGACGCTGCACCGAAGTTGAACTCTATGGGTTACGCAGTTGTGCCTGTGAACATAGGGTCTGCATTCCAATAATAGTACGTGCCATGAGATGCACATTCCAAACCCCAATTCGACTATCACACCACATCAGAGCTGGTACTCACATGCCCATGAGCACGCAAGAACACACCTTTTGGATCAGCTCTGTGTAATCCTCGGCCAAGTAATTGGTCTCGAAACTCGCGTATGAGAACCCTTCCTGGGGTGTAACGTGTATTGTGAAGTAAGCATCCCCCAGCAATCCATTGACACTGTATCCACATGGATTAAACAATGCCCCGGATGTCATGGCTCCGGGTAAGAAGTCGGCAATCCCTGACTTTTTGGTCACCACTTCGGTTGTGGGGTACTCAGGCGATACGTGGAAGGCCTTCATGGCTTCCTGGTCCAAATCCATCATCAAAATTTCTGTAGTATGGTACGGCCAGGCAGGAGAATGCGGAATTTCCAATTAGCAAGGAAGAGCACAGCGTATAGATGAAATTTTGTTACAGTGCTTCTAAAACGGGGTATAGGGCGCCCAAATACTAAGCTAAGTTGTGCGCACTCCGCATGTACACACTACATGTGCTGATACCCATGTATATATATATATATATATATATATATATATATATATATATATATATATATATATGAGTAGGAATGCGAGAAAGCAGTAAATACTTACAGCACAATCCATGATCAACTTCCGAACGTGTTCTAATTAGGACCACAGATACATGCAATAAACATGTACACTTAATAACACGTACACGTTATGTATCATTCACCCTCCTCTAAGGTATAGAAACACTCACATTGATTGCCACCTACCCATGGTCTGATCCGGTTTCTCAATCGAGCCATCCGGGTGATCCAACATATATAGGTACCACGAATCTCCGTTGAGCCGCCCCAGTTGGTACGCAGCACCGTCAAACAGAGAGTCCAGGAACTTCACCTCTTCTTCGAAGCTCACATGCGGTGCGGGTTGCTGTTCCGGCTCCATGAATTGATTACGAGAGTAGAAGACATCCTGTTGTATGCGCGAGTGCGTGTGAGTTCAAGCAGGACACGATTCACGTATGATACACTACTCACTGCGTATGCTGCAGATGTACGATGAGGCGATCCCTCGGGTAAGTGCGAGTCAAGCGAGGGCAACAAGACAACGAATTAATTTGAGTGAGTGGGGCATGATGCCCACCTCCATGTGCGAGGTTCAGATAGTAGGCCAAAATGACTGGGAATGGTTTGTACGAATTAGAAAATAGAACAGGTATAACGCGTGTATGTGTAGGATGCGTGCGTTTCGAGTTATGCGTAAAGGTGTGTGCGTATTGGGAAGTACATGCGTGTATGCGAGTGTAATGACTGAATCGTAAGGGCTGCAAAACTAGCGTGCCAGCACCAACCAAATAGATCAAAAGAAAAGTAGGCTCCGAGTGCCAGGACGATGCAGGTTCTGATTAGCTTGATCCAACTAATGAGATTGGATAAGTGAATGTACAGTACATGTGACTACATATGAATGCCGATAGAAACATGCAGCACATGAAGAATGCCCATTTGGAAAACCTGTCTTCGAGACATCGTTCTCAGACAATTTTGTGATATTATTCCGCTAGCATTAGTCAATAGTTCATACGACAATAGGTACAGGACGAGTATTATACATACATGCAAACTTATTCGCATACTGTGATATATATATATACACATATATATAAAACATAGCTACTTCGAAATAGAATGCCCATAGTTTGGTAGCTTTTCAAGTAGATTTTTCGATTCCCATTCAAAAGATCCAGGGGATGCGACATCGCAGACGATACATTGACAGAATTTCGATCGATGGGGTCGAACCTTTTATTTGTCGTAAGTGAGTTGAACCAAATGTGAAACACGGACAAGAAAAGTCACCCAATGAATATAGCTACTTATGCACGGGCAATAGATTCGTGTATGCATATGAGAACGTATTATTCGCATGTTATTATTTCCTCCCTCACTCATGTGTACAACATGAAAATGTATGTAGAGACGGGAATGATAAGCGCGCATGCACATGATCACTATATACACATGTGCACACTATGAACAGGTCTATATGTATACAGAATGAATGCATATCGTAAGATACGTACGTGGGTGTGCTATGTCTAGAACAGGTCATTGGGACACAAGTGAAGCCGTGTATCCCGGAGGTAATTCGTATGTACACGCGAAACTAAATTAAACAATCGGCAGTCTAAACAGAGAATCCACTCTTTGCCATACTCAGTTGGCACTTACATCAACGTTATTGCGCCCGAGATCCTTCGCCAGCGAAATCATGTTAGGAATAGCCGCCAGAAGTGTTGTGGTGCCGCAGGTTTTGAGCAGGAACATGTCATCGCTGATAAAGAGGCTGCTCTCACTGTCGATTGGCGCATAAAACCAAAACGACGAAGTGAGAGTCCAGTGAGTGTTCAGTTTTTAAACGAGTTTTGTTTTATGTTAAATTTGATCCCACATGCGACAATGACAAGATTTCAAGCCCCACTGGCGGCACAGGCTGTACAACATTTGAAACAGCTGACACAAGCTTATAAGGACCATTCCAAACACATGCAAACTTCACGCAGGCATGAGAATCATCCAGGACTATGAAAAAAAAAAACCACACAAAGCATCACAATATTAGACTAGGGTGTCCCTTGGTATTGCAGGATGTTATGTAGTACAAGTAGTAGCCATTACGCCAAGGCATAATCGGTTGCTACAATGAGCTTGTAATGTTGCATTCTTTTACTCACACACTCACCTCAGGACATAGGAATCCCACTTCTCGTTGGAGCACTGCGCGACAACGCAGCAACCCGCTACACGCAAAAACTCATCTATATCCTCCCGTTTTATCAACCGCAGTGATTGACCTGTTTTTGAGGGCTCAAACCACAATTCAAGTAGCTTCTCCGCGCCTTCGAAAAAGTCGGAAACTACGCCCTCCACCACCACATCCTTCGCAGTATTGTCGTTGCCCATGCTAGAAGTTATGTGAAGTTGTGATGGGTGACTATCTATTCGTTAAACACTATGTGAAATAAGGAATATATGGCCGTGTTTTAATCTTATCTAAGTCTCGGTTTGATGGTTATAATAGTTTATGACTACGGTTCCCCTGCTAGCTTTCCCAGGGTGTTATGATGCACACTGTTAAGGGGTTGTAGGAAGCACACGCAGCCATTCCACGACTTAAAAAGCCGACTTAAACAAGCATATACACGCCGAGTACTGTACTCAGACACTTATACTTGCGCAGCTGGTTATTTTAACAGACTAGTGTAATGTGTTGTATTTAAACATGTATCTAAATACTGCTGCGGGACGTGTTTTAAAGCGTTTGAAAAAAAAACGAATGTTATACATACATTCTACATTCCACTGTATTGAATATGTACATGGGCTGCCTTCTACTCTATATATTGGAAGGCGGGTTATTGGTATAATTTATTTTCAGGTTTGAGAAAAAAATCATTCGAACACACATGTGTGTGACACTGAGAGTCTGGGGCTCTGAGTCCTGGGACGTGATCACTATTCTGGATTCAGGAATGATTGTGATGACTGAGGAGTGAGTGATGACTGATGAGTGCTGAGACTGGGAGTCTGGGATATTGTCCATTTTTTGAGCTTCTATTTTGGCTCTTACGGCTCGCTCCAGGGACCAGGGACTGCTGCTTGTAGCGTCAGGATGAACCGCGTGATATTTAATATGTATAAATACACAGCCTCACAAAATAAAACACATACATACTAACAGGTGACGATAAAATGATAATAAATTATAGCATGCTTACTTGATACTGCGTGAGTGTGAGTTATCAAGTCCATCTCTATCCAAGCAAATATATATCAACAAGACACTCAAGACGAGACGTTCACAAGACATCAACCCATCAACCCACCAACCCATGGATTATTTATTGTTCAACTGATCTATCATAGATAGTATATTTCTATCATAGAACTCTAAAGGGAGATAGTCGCAAAGGAGATAACAATAAATAGACGACTTTATACTTTTCCTCCAGAGACCTTCTTCACAGGGCCTTGGTTGTATGTAAATTAATACAAAATATGTCGAAATCACTATTCTTTTTTTTTCCTTGATTTATGGCGAAATCAGTACAGTGTACATATGGGGATAACGATGAAAGCCTGATATGTACGAGAACTCATGGATCACGCATTCTGTACGTACGTCAAATCACATAGCACACTGAGGTTGTGACCAGTCCACAGGAGATGAAAT
>LUCW03001127.1:12500-30204 GCA_001586965.3 Sphaeroforma sirkka | reverse complement strand
TCTCCTGAAATAACTTTGTTCAAGATAGGTAAGAAATGAGTCTGTAAAATTTCTTTCTTCGCAGATATGGTCATGTTGTATCTGTGTGAAACTAGTACTTACCTTCAATACGTTCGCCTACATTCAAAGTGATGTACTACTAAAGTATTTTTTTTTTTTTTTGTAAATTGTTGCTACAGCTTTTGATGATCTTTTGATGATACGCAAATGGGAAACATTAGCTGAGCAGATTTTGTGCGGCATTGCTTTTCGAATACCCACAAACATCCGCAAATATATTACATATCCTCATTGATATCGCATCTATAATCATTGCTTGTAGATTTTTCCACTGGTATGATAGACGTCCTGACTCAAAAGGCATTAGACCGAGGTTGCGCCGATCGCATTGTTGCTGCGGTAGACAACGGAGAGCTTCTGCAAACGGTGAAGAGTTCAAGCTGCGATGTATTCGTATCTAACTTTGGACTCGTGTTCTTCAACAGCCCTGAAGATGGGTTAAAGCAAGCGAAGCGGGTGCTTCGTAGGGGCGGGCGACTGGCGATCAGTACATGGAGTGAGTACACACCTGCATTTGATATTATTACCAATGTGCTCAAACTGCTTAAGGAATGCAATACGCCTGTGGGTGTGGATGATGTCTTAGATACCAAAGATCATACAATACAAGACTGTGGCTCCGGATCCGATCCTTCGAAACGTACCGAACATCTCAACACAGTGAACTCAGATGCAGCTGCTTCTGATAAGGCAGGTAAAGGTACGCCGATCGCAAACAACCATAGCAGTCAATCACAAAGCTCACCGAACCAAGCCTTCAAGCGCTTCAGGAATGCGTATGCTCTACCTGCACTTATGAAGGAGTATGGGTTTGAGGAGGTACGCGTTCATCCTATCTCACATCAATTGTTGAAGCCGACACCCGACGCGTACTGGACGCGGATGTCCACAGCTTCTCCGGGTGTGTTTGAGGATACGACTTATATGTGAAGTGCACTGAGATTTGTGTACTTGGTTTACTGAGGCAATTTCTTTCGACCGTATGCTATGAAGACTTGTGGTCTATATTGCTTGTATTTTTGGTCACCATTGTGGTCAATGTGTACAGGTGTTTATTGGTTCCGGTAGTTTTGGGTGCTCGCTTCACCTAACGGCCAAGAGAAAAACCGGGTGCCTGCAACCCGCGGGGTGTTCACCTGTATCGTCAGTATGTGTGTGTTGTGTCGTACATTCCCAACCGGAGATCAAGCCGTTTCGCGTCATGCAAATGTATTCTCATCAACATCATTATTTTGCATTGTTATTGATCGTTTTTGTTATTGATCGTTGATGCGCCCAGGGTTTTTTTTAATCAGCGTTAAGAGAAAATATCACCAACCCGTCTTTGGTCGTGATCTCAGTACATCCATAACACCTGGCCGCGTAGTGTTATCAAAGTGTTGGACGTGAAAAAGGATCTGGATCATGTGAGAAATTGGAAATTGCAGTGCTTATGTGTCGGGTGGGGACGTGACTTTCGACGACTGAGTGAAAATTGTAAATATACCGAGTTTAGAAAAGTATAGAATATCCATGTGACCGTTGTGTGTGCTTGCACATAATTCATATGTGAATTATGTCTATATGATAATGACTAGGCTCCACTGACCCTTTCTGGCCGCTATCATGGGTGGGTAAGCTGAGTGCAAAAACTAAATGCTAGTCAAACAATAGGATGATTCATACGCCCAAGTTGAATATTGGCGTGGACGGAAGAAAGAACGTCTTACTATAGAGTTATCTTGTAATACTTTCTCATCAACTAAGTACCACCTTATTAAACATATTGCAGGGACCATACGCACACTCGGCGAACTGTCCAGCTCAGATAGGGAATGGGTGAAGAAGACCACAATCCAGTGTCTCACCGACCAGTTTGGCGCCGGACCAGTATCACTTGAGGCGAAAGCCTATATTGTATTAGCAAATAAAACTTAGTGCTGAGGCGAAAGCCTATATTGTATTAGCAAATAAAACTTAGTGCTCTGTGGTACTAAAACGTGCGCATGTGAGGTTGTAAATTCAATACTTCATATTTTGGGCTTTATTGGGCGTGTTCGAATCAGTGCTGGCTGGAAGAACTGGATACTAGTTCAGGTAGATGTGCAATTGATGTCGAACGAAAAGTGAATACAAATAGATAGGATGGGATATCTATACTGGTCATAGGGTGCGCCAACGCACCCTTTACATCTCCGCTAGTTGAGTGCACAACAAATGGGATGAAGTTTGAATAGGCCAGAGCTTTTATGCCTCAAGACAACAAACGCTTTTTGTTGCGAACACTTCAAATTCATAGAACGAGTGCCTGAATGCGTGGCATTAATCTTTGGTATTCCAGCAGCTTGTGCTTGATCCCATTACTCTCGGGTTCATTGATTCAAACGGAAGCACAGCTTTAGTAATTTTAAAAGTGAAAGAAGAAGAAAAATTAAATATTTAACATTATAATTGCATTTTAGAACGCTGATACCACATCAAGATGGAGAACTGACGAAACCTCTCTCGACTTTAATAATCCATTTAATCAAGCATTATGTCTAACGTCGGCATATAAGCTCAAGAAGTATAAACATCAGTGACATAATGTATTTGCTTCTTTCAAAAGTATCTCAAGATAAATAAAAGGAAATCTATTCTACCAATGACATTTCGCTGTATTTTGGGAGAACTTGAGGAATCCACTTAGAGAGCATTCAAGGGATTCATTCTTAATATTTAAAAATCTATTCAAACACACCAGGTCACATGGGCGGTTGATTGAGAAAGTGGCAAGCGATCAACTAGATGAATATGCTGACGCGCAACCAGATGGTCACCAACAATGATTGAAGCGTGCAGCATTTACAAAAATACCATCAGGACAACAAGTCAACACCATAAAGTTCTCTCAATTGAGATGGTATCCCAATTGGCACTGGTTTGAAGTGCAAATCCTCAGCCGGTGAACTCATCTAAAACAGTAAGGAGACATGGTGGCATCTGAGAGGTGACAAGTTCAGACTAGATCGTGACTGGTACATAACAACCTAGGTTATAGCTTCACATGGGCAGATTGGAATCAGCCCAGACAAAATAACAATTCTTTCCGAAAGAAAAGTTAAACAAATTGCCAGTTCTACCCGAACCCCAAGCAAAATCTGACTTTAACTGCAACTGAAACTTTTCGATTATGCCATGGAACCTGGAGAACGTTATCTGCACTACAAACGTGGGCCGAAAAGAAAAACATCCTGGTGAGTCACGTCATTGGGAAGTACAGATAGTCGATACTGGTCATTGTTCTTTTGATTAAGACAGTATTGTCTTGTAAGATTACGGTTGGGCAAAGAAAGGAACAAAAACAAATCCTTGAGAGCAAAGGAAAATACGATTTGAGCATGACTTGCTCCGAACTATACAACCCATGTTCCTACACTGAAAGCCGCTGGATGGTCGTGGGAACAATATGAGATGGTTATCTGAATAGCCTCCCTTTGGGACTGGCCTTCGATAACTCTTTAGCTAATCCCAGAGATTTACCAGAATACACCAGCAAAATTTAAAGATGGTGTGCAAAGTATTCAACACTGCTGAAGGAAAAAAGTAGAGAGGGATGTGCTGTGGGTAATATTACTTCGATCTCGGCGGATAACAACACATTTGACTGCGCTATGCATGATGCCAATGCTTGGTGTAACATAGACCAATGTCGTGGTCTAAAAAGAAAGCGCAACCATGATAACCCACAACCGAGAGAGTTTGTATAGCAGCGTCCACGTCAACAAAAAAAGTTCTCACGCTACGTCAGATTGTTGAGCGAAAAGAATCAGAGAACACGGGACGAGGGGTGCTGGGCTGCTGGCAAGAAGTCAAAACAGATCTCATACTGAAGTCTGTCAGTAATATAAACTTCGATAATTGTCTCAAATGTCTGGGTTCACACAGACGAATTCAATGCACCGAAGATGATGGATGGGTGTAAGGCACTTCCACTCAATGATCCAAAACCGTCAGTGCGTATGATTGCTGCATATTTGGTAGTAGGAGCAAAGAACCAGAGAAAAAGAAATTCTTAACAGATCTATTGGTGAAGCCGAGGTTATGTCCGGTAAAAGATTTACTGACGATGGACGGTTGTTGTTATTCCGAGAGTAGTTGTTAACAATTTGGCTGAAACCAAGTGATATGGGCAGCTAACTGCGCTAGAAAAGGAACGCCTACTGCCATACAACTACAAGCACCGATAGAGCAATACGAACAAGTTGAAAGGTTTATCACTACACACACAAGTTTGTTTGATCAGAGCGCGGACGAACATAAATACATGTATGTAGATCCGGTACATTTGGAATTTAAGCATGGCGATGTGACTCGATCTACGTAAAGCAATATTCATTATCCAAGTTACAGCAAGATGTGTTTAAGGCAATAGCAGCATACTTGCAGAAATAAAAAATCTACCATACTCAAACTCAAGAGTACAACTCGCCCAACTCCGTGTTTTACAGTGCCTAACAGAATAGGAAAAGGAAGGCTCGTCTCGGACCTCTTGGCTATCAATGAAGCGTTGGTGTACAAGGACTGGCCTCTAGTGTCTATTGAGGAGTGTTTTGGCATATTTGCTGATTGCAAAAACTTTGCAATGTGAGATTTTAAGAACGGGTCCTTTAAGGCTGCTGGTTGACGAAGCTAAAAAAAAAGTCACATTTTCTACTCCACAGACCAAGTATGAGTACAGAGTATTGCCACAAGGTGCCATGACGAGTGGAGTCGTCTCTTGCCGCTAGATAGCGATTCTTCCCAAAAACATAGTATCAATGATACGGAAAGAAAGCAGTTTGAATACCGGTCCTCTATCGATGAATACATATACATGGTATTATCCGCCTGTTTGTAAAAACTACACACGTTTAGCAAGGCTTTCACTAATCAAATGAGGATGCACCGCATGGAAATACCGCTTACCACATTGTCGCTCTATCTTCATCCGGTGTACAAATAGCACGTATAAATTCAACGGTTTAGGATTGGTTAGACAGCGTTTTGGCTTTTCGATGACTTTTGGCTAATCCCAGTATCCGTGACTTGACTTGACTGGTTAGTTGTGTGGCTGTTTGCCATTTGATATCGCATTACTCCAGTAAATATGAAAATAGAAGTGTCCAAGCAATTTTTAAACGTTGAAATGAGTTTGAGTCCAGTGTAAACAACCACTGCAATAACTGTTCCCTGATCCTCTACAGATTGAATGCATTGGTACCAGATAGCCATATATTAAAGTCTTACAATAGGCACTTATGCTTAAAGAAGTTTGTTTGGCAAAATACTAGCGGTCTGGTAATAGTAAACCGTAAATCTGCTAAGCGCTGTGAATATTGTCGGAATAGCAACATGCCTGTACTTCGGGCGACGCACATCAGATATGAGTCGCTAACTTGTCCAATTTGAAAAAAAAAAAAAAACTGCCTGAAGATTTATTGTACTGCTAGCTGTTGACAGCCCTTGAGTAGCAATTACGTGAAAAAATACGTCATACTAGGCCCACTTTCAAGTTGCATTATTCTTGTACAAGCTACTGTGTATCTCTACTTCATTTCGTGCTTTTCACTCATCACAATTCTTTGGGCAGTGTACGGCTTCTAAATTTATTAAATTTCAGAATGTTTTCATAAGTGAGAGGTTCAACATTTTCTACCGACGTAGGATAATAAGAAATCGACATTTAACAACTGTAAACCAGGCAACAATCGAGGAGAACGATCACGGCGTGGTTGATCGTGTTTTCTTTTCCTGGTAAATGAGTTTATTTGATTGGTAGACGTCTAAGCATACAACCCCACATTGTTACCGTGCATAAACTGAAATTTGATTATAGCAGAGCAGTACGTATGGGTGTGTGGTACTCGGCCATTCATTGAAGCGAGTGGAGATGAATGTGCATGACTACTAAGCTTGACCACTACTGAAATATGATCGAATCTTGGCCGTTGGCACGTGCAATAAATGCTTAAAAAGAGGACCACTGGCCCCTGGCAAAAATCGGTGAAATAGATTTGCGGACATTATACTAGTAGGCCGACTTCATGTCAAGTCTGTGCTGAAAATAGACCAGGTTTCTTTTTTTCTCGAAGTATCAATGGCACCTTTTTCTATTTATATATAATCTTATAACACTTCTCCCAGGGTGATGTAATTATACGATTTTGAAAGTTTGATGCTATTTCAGACTGCCAAACTTCTACAATGTACTATTGACACATACTGCTCACATTGTTTAAGCCGGGAAGTCATTTGCAAAGTGTTTCATCAGCCGCTAAACACTGTTCTATTATGCATGCTAAGAGTTCTGTTTACATATTCGCGTCGAAGGATATATATGATCTACTCACGAGCTGAACAACGGGTATTCACTCCGATTACTTCGATTCCACCATAGTAGTGAATGTGGGCGAATTAAATTTTTAATTTTCCAGCCGATGCACGACAGAATGATCAGCAAGAATAACTTAGCGATCAAAGGTACCGTCGGACATGCATTGTTAGACCCGCACATCCATCATAGCTATGTATAGATTTTATTTCTATGAGAGCCACGCTGTTTCGATGCGTTTACCCAGCTTCTCAACTACTGTGAAGTAGAAATTCAAAAAGGCAGATGAACGATTGGAAGATTGTTGTGATATCAAACGATCGTCCTGTGTCGGTTGTTGTTGATCACTACTCCTATATAGACTAGGTCGGCATTGCGTTTCGAGACTCAATCGCTTAGCATGGCCTATTCCAACGTGTTATACGAAAGTGTCCCATCTAAGTTTCAGAAAAGATAGAATATATATATATATATAAATTAAAGTCTAAACTTTATCAACTTTCTCGTGGTGTAGGGGTTATCACATCATGTTTACACCGTGAGGGTCGTCAGTTCGATTCTGGCCGAGAAAACTCTCAATTGAAGCGGTATAAATTCCGCCGAGGTTATTTTTATCTCTTTTTTCTCTAATACTGTTTCATGAATTATGATGCAATGTTCGTACAGATAAAGTGTATCTAACCGTGACCCATTCAAAACTTGTACTTGATAATTTATAATTCGTACTAGACGGGTGCCAACATATTCGACGTCAACTTTTAATTGTCCAATTTCGAATAAACTTCAAACCCACGCTATCATTTCGAAGTGGAAGAGGACACCGTCCGCTCGAGGCGTTGAGCTTGGTGTCGCGGCTAAGGGTAAACCTCTGCTCCATTTCATCCATCACCTGATACAAAATAGTGACGTATATAGCAACATGGTTGCGTTTCCTACACAAAAAACACAATAGGATCAGCTTCAAACAGAAGGTTAAAAAAAAAAAGAGAGAGAGAGAGAGAGAGAGAGAGAGAGAGAGAGGGTTTTAAAAAATATTTTTCGTGAAATTAATTTGGAATCAACGCAGACAGCTTTTAAAAAAATACATCAGAAAGGCTCTCCAACACGGGAATCGAACCCATGGCAGATGAATGGAAATCATCTATGTTACCACTACACCAGTTGGATTATGATGGTGCAATTTGTAAAAATATCTACAGCGTACATATAAATCAAGATTCTATTTTCAAATATATATATATTTTTTTCGCATCAGATATGCATTTATTTGTGTAGTATTAATTCCCGACTATAAAACACATAGATACATGGGCCGGAAGTAAAAACTATCGAAGGCTGAAGAGGCCACACTAAAGCGGTTGCTGGAAGAAGGGGGGGGGTGAATATTTTGGTTCAATTCAAGTTTGTACTCTACTTGGCACCGATAGCGGGCAACTGGTAACGTCCAACATGACTTGGAATACCGGTGTCATATCCGTCGTATTCGCTGGATTAATACACGCGACCGTAACCGCCTCATTCGAGTCAGTTCATACTCTGGTGTGGGACATATTACGCACCAGTGTATTTGTTCAGAACTCGACTAAATGTAAGCACATAGCACAGTAATGAGCTATCGAACCCGAGCCTGGCTACATCGTTCTTGCCCTTGGTCAGACTTGTATGCATACATAACCGGCATCATGGTCATATGGAAAACTGTGGCATTTTTTATCATGACGAAAATATGTGTCATTCATATTTATACTCGTTTCGTTGATGACCTCAACCAAGCTCAACGAAATTTGATTCAAAATAAATAATTACTACAAAGAGAGCCTGTGTATAAAGCCACCATTTAAAACTTGCACACCGGGCAGGCGAACAATCAGTCTAGACAGCCCTAAGTTACATGGTGTACCACAGCTCTACTATTAGTTGACTCTGGGTTGTCGTCTACTACGCATCGTATCTGGATCTGGGCTCTGTCTCAGTGGGGCGAAGGTATGTATTGAAAGGTAGCTTGCCTGTCTGGGTTAAGCGGATGTACGCTATTGACTTCGTTGGAGGACTTCATTAGACACCGAAACCAATTATATGGCAGTTGCTGCTTCTATCCATCGTTCGAGTGGAATTCGCACAATGACATGGACACACACACACACACATATATATAATATACACATACACACACACAGAGACACTATATATATATATATATATATATATATATATATATATATATATATATATATATATATATATATATATATATATATATATATATATATATATATATATATATATATATATATATCATATACATACACATACATACACACACACACAGACACACAGACACAGACCACAGACATACGTACATTACACACACACACACACGCACGCACACACGCACAATACACGCACACACACACACGCACACATACGCACACACACGCACGCACACACATATATATATATATACATACAAATTCAACTTATAAGCTATCTGTCGTTTCCGGTTGTGTAAATATTTATATACTATTTTTATATAATGCATGCGTGTATATATATATATATATATTATATATAATATATATAATATGTATATACATAAATGCATATGCAATACACACACACACACACACACACACATCACACACACGCACGCACTCACACGCACGCGCACGCACACACACACGCACGCGCACACACAACACACACGCGCACATCACATACACATCATGTATGTAATATATATATATATATAATATATATATATATATATATATATATATATATATATATATGTGTATATATATATATATATAATGTATATATATATATATATAATATATATATATATATATATATATATATAATATTATATATATATATATATATAATATATATATATACATATATATATATGTATATATGTATAATGTATATATATATATGTCATATAATGATGTACACAATATAATGTAATAATGTGGAATATAATAATAACACAATACACACACACACGCACATCACTGTCATCGCACACACACGCAATACACACACGCACGCACACGCGCGCACGCACACGCATTGCGCATTGCGCACACATGCGCGTTGCGCGTGCGCACACAATACACAATACATCACGCACACACACATATATATATATACACACATCACATACATTGTATATATATATAATATATATATATATATATATATATATATATATATATATATATATATAATATATATATATATATATATATATATATATATATATATATATATTTATACATACAAACATACATACATACATACATACATATTCATTTCCAAATAAAAATATGCTTCAATATCAACCCTATCCACGCATCCGTTTATTTAATGTATCGCTTGTACTACCTTTTGGTCACACTTTGATCTCCCATCGCTACCAGGCGTGCGGGTGTAGTTGTATCCGAAAGTATGGTCCCCAAGAAGTTACGGGCGCACTACAAGGGGCCACCCCTCGACACCCCAACGAACCAAAAGGCAAAGACACAGAGAGTGGACTGTGAGAGCTCAGGTGTCAGCAGAGTGCAAAGCAAGCACTCAGATATACTTCTGGGGGGTGCATGGAAAGAACCGTTAAGCCATTCAGTAGGTAGCGATTTGAGAACATGCATCTTGGTGTGTGCTGTGTCTGTCAGTGCGGGTGGTAGGTTGGATGGGGCGAGTCACGCATGGATGTGGAGAAACGGTACAAAGAGGGTCTGAAGGGCGTTCACCTGCAAACCACAGCCGTATCTGTTTGTTGTATTATCGTGCTGTTTAATGTACTTATTCGTCTAATGTACTATGCCGAGGAGGTTGGTTGTCTGTATAGGCTAAGATACGTTGGTCGGTGTGGGTGATTGTGGGGAGACTATCACACACCACCACACACGCGGGTATGGTGTGTTCAATTTTTTTTGTTCGTAGTCGGTGTTGATGTGGTAGGAGGCCCACGAATGGGTCGCTCATGGGGAGAGATAGCAGCCACAAGAGAATACTGGCCCAAATTCAACGTATAAGCTATCTGTCGTTTCCGGCTGTGTAGGTATTTATATATGTGACTGAGTCCACAAGAGAATACCAGCCCAAATTCAACGTATAAGCTATCTGTCGTTTCCGGTTGTGTAGATATATATATATATGACTGAGTCCACAAGAGAATTCTGGTCCAAATTGAACGTATATGCTATCTGTCGTTTCCGGTTGTGTAGGTATTTATATATGTGTCTGACTGGGTTGCAGTGCGTCTGTACCAAGACGTACACTTTGCGTACGAACGTATATGGCGGGTGTAGGTGAGAATTCGAAGGTTAAAGTACGTGTAGAGACTGAGTGTAGAGCCTTGTACGTCTGATCTCACTATGATAGACAGTACTTTGGTCCCAGGGAGTGGAAGTCCTAATAACTGTTACATCGGGTGTATGCGAGCTTGGCGTATAACTCAACGTTTGGAATATAAGAATACAAGTTTGTATACCTACAAGGAGAGTATTAGATACTTCCACCGTATGTACACGTGTCGATTGCACATCTTTGTTTACAGAATCGTTACGAGTACACCAGTGTGTGTGTGTGTATGCCTACAAAATCTCACAGAAGAACACTCACGAGTTTATTAGTGAGGGGTGCGTATTTAGACGATAGCCGCACACCAGATACACACACGGGACGGGAGGGGGGGTGCAGGTATAGTCTCAAGCTCCTACGCGTGCATGGGTGTTGAAGTGGAGTGTCTGCCACGTCGTTTCATATACACATATACGCATTGGTGGTTTATATCCGCAGCTGGTAGATATGTATGTACACATTGGTGGTTTATATCCGCAGCTGGTAGCTATGTATGTACGCATTGGTGGTTTATATCCGCAGCTGGTAGACATGTATGTACGCATTGGTGGTATATATCCGCAGCTGGTAGATATGTATGTACGCATTAGTGGTTTATATCCGCAGCTGGTAGATATGTATGTACGCATTGGTGGTATATATCCGCAGCTGGTAGATATGTATGTACGCATTGGTGGGTTATAACCGCAGCTGGTAGATATGTATGTACGCATTGGTGGTTTATATCCGCAGCTGGTAGAGATGTATGTACGATTGGTGGTTCATATCCGCAGCTGGCAGATGCGGTCCAATACGACACCAGCATAGTGTATCTTGTTATGCAACGAGAAGCTCTAGCTCTGACTGATGTGTATTGGTACTCCTCTGGTCTCTAGGAAGTCTCAAGAGTGTGTACCATTGTGTAGTATAACCTAATCCTTACCTTATGTACCTGCTGTCATAGTATAGTACAACCTAATCCTTACCTTGTACACCGTGTTCACATATACAGGAGACCGAGGCGCTACAGAGAAGCCATACCGTGAGCGCGCATGTTGTGGAGTGTCTCTATCACTGTCGATTCCAGTTACCGCTCACTCCATCTGTACTGGCCAAACTGGGCCCACAAGAATTACCCTCGACCAATGAAATCGCAGCATTGGAATCCTCGACCAATAGAGATACAGCATCGGAAGACTCAACCAATCAGAAGACGGTCGACGCCAGCCCCGGGCCGCTTCCCTCGACCAATGAAAACACGTCTATTTCGGGAACCAATGAAAGCGCTCCAAACGGCGTGCGTGGTCCGGTGCATGTACGTGTCGTGTGGCATGATGGTGTGACACTGTTAGTGAGCGATGAGGTGGAGAGGAGTGTCGTACTTGAACACGAAGAACCACACACCCAGGAGGATAGGAGAGTAGACACTCATACACGTCCCTTGCACGATACACATACACAAGAAGCCGAGATAAAGACGCACGTGAATGGTGTCTGTGCGGATATAAGGGGGCATACATGCATGGAGGGACGTAGGTCACTGCCAGATAAACAGATACGGGCTCACATCCAGAGTAGTCACACGCACGCGGAGGCTCACCGACGCACCGATAGTATGCCTGCGAGTACGAATACATCCACCCACACACATAACAGTCATATTAATACACCCACACATACACATAACAGTCATACTAACACGGATGCAGAGACAAGCGCCCATAGTAGTCACGTACACACGGGTCACCCCATTCACCCTGCCAGCCCTGGCTGTAGCCAAGCGGACAGTGTCGGTGGAGCCTCATCAGCGTACAGAGTATACCCTGGGGCTGTGGTGTTGGACGTGGCGAAGGAGCTGAATGAACACACTGAGACGGTTCGTATTGGCCCGTGCACGGATGTCTCTACTACTGCGAAAGTGCAGGATACCTGCACGGATGGCTCTACTATCACGAGCGTGCAGGACACGTCTATTAAAGGGGTAGACAGCACTTGTTCACAGGAGAATGCGTATGCTGACACCCGTGTCGTGTGGCGTACACACTGTCAACGGGAGTGTACTAGCGCAAGTACCGGTGGTAAGTGCAGAGAGAGGGTTATAAGCACCTGCCAGGGCTTGCGTCTGTTGAAGGCTCTACGGTTGGTGCCTCAGATGGCCGTTGCCGGGTGTGTGGATTGCGAGTCTGGGTCTATCTCATTGAGAGTGTGTGCCAGTGCTTATGTACCAGGTATGTGTACTGGGGCTGGGGCGGAGGGTATTGCTTCTGGGCTTTGGAGTGAGCGTTACTATCACAGATGACTAATGTATATGTTATATATATATATACAGACACACACACACACACACACACACACACACACACACACACACATATATATATATATATATATATATATATACATATATATGCATTATATATATATATATATATATATATATATATATATATATATATACATATACATGTTCAGTTGTGTCGCTATTATTCGGGGTTGTGCTCCAATTCCGCTGAATTCAGCCTGAGCCGCGTTCATGTAACTCGTTTTATTCCAATTTCCGACGCAAAAATAGTCACTTCAACCTTGTTAAGTAGTTTATCTCAATCAATTGTTTGTCTCTTGATGGCTCTGTAGGCTTATAGTCACCCCGTGTATCTAAATCAATTGTTTATCTCTTGATGGTTCTGTAGGCTTATAGTCACCTCATCCTCATTAAGTGGTTTATTTCAATCAATTGCTTGTCTCTTGATGGCTCTGTAGGCTTATAGTCACCTCATCTTCATTCAGTGGTTTATTTCAATCAATTGTTTGTCTCTTGATGGCTCTGTAGGCTTATAGTCACCTCATCCTCATTAAGTGGTTTATTTCAATCAATTGTTTATCTCTTGACGGTTTTGTAGGCTTAGAAAGAGCACTAGATTCGCCAACCGTCTCTGAGCTGCTACCACCTAATGCATGCGGTGAGACTGGACCAGGAATATGCAACACCCCGACCCAATGTCGCAAAAGGCCCGGCCAACCGAGCCAAATAAAATATAAAACACAGGATAAAAAAACACAAGCGTGATATGTGGGGGCGAACGCCAGCCAAGCGCTTGCGGAGCAGAGTGCCTTCTTGCGTGTCATAGATGATCGTTTCTTACCTGTTGACGGTGTCCCTGATCTGCCCTTATTAGGTATGTTGCGCGGGCTTTTCACACAGCCCACTTTGCTGGAAGTACAGTACGACCACATGTGTATATATATAAATATATATATATATATATATATATTTTATTTATTATTATATATATATATATATATATATATATATATATATATACATATATATATATATATATATATATATATTATATTTATGTATACATATATGTATATATATATTATTTGTATATATATATATGCATACATACATGTATATGTATATATATATATATATATATATATATATAATAATATATGTATATATAATAATAATATATATGTATGTATATATTATATATATATATGCATATAATGTATATTGCTATTAATAATACGTATATGTATATGTATACATATGTGTATGTAATATGTATGTATATTATTATATGTATGCAATATATATATATATTGTTAATTGCCATATAATAATAATATTATATATTACATATTATAATATATATGCATTATTACAATAATGCGTATTATGTTGTATATATATTGCTATATATAATAATAATATATATAATATATAATATATATATAATACATATAATATGCATATATGCATGCATGCATACATACATCATGCATATGTATACATACGTACATACATACATATGTACATATATATATATATATATATATATATATGCTAATATATATATATATATATATATATATATATATATATATATATATATATATATATATATATATATATGCTATCTCACTTCTCCTGTGTTCTTGGATCGACCCTTTGACTAGAGAGTTGGGGTGCTGTGGTATCTACTGAGGCAGCCGTAGCATAATCTTTATGTAATCTGATAGCATATGACAGTATCACTTCATATCTCATCTTCCCTGCAAGTAGGGCCCTTTACACACAGACTAGCTTTGGCGCCTGAGCAAAGGTTTACGTACCTACTATACGCACACTTGTGGCTGTGTGGCTACCCATGATCTCAGTCACATGCTACTCGTGTCTTTTGTGTGACTTGACTTAGCCGAAGAAAAGGTTACGTACGTACCATACGCACATTCGTGGCTGTATGGCTACCCATGATCTCAGTCACATGCTACTCGTGCCTTTTGTGTGATTTAGGCCGAAGAAAAGGTTTACGTACGTACTTAACGCACACTCGTGGCTGTATGACTATCCATGATCTCAGTCACATGCTTTTCGTGTCTTTTGTGTAAGATAGCCTGTTGTCAGGACAGGTAGGTATTAGTTTACTCACTAGCGTTGAGCCATGGAGCAAAAGTACTCATCCACGTGGGACACCCAATCGATTTTTTTTTGGTCCTGCTCACACCCATATTAGTACCTGTAAAGTAGTCGTCGCAAAGACAATAAGGCTATTGAACTTGTGTATATACACGTGAGTGTAAAAGTTTGTACATGGAGTGGGACAAGTCAACAGAATCAAACCAACAACCATATTTATTCGATATCCGTCAGTGCCACTAGAGCCCTACCACCTTTTGCTTCGAAACTAAACCCTAAACAAACACGTAGGGAGCTATGCTTGTAGGCAGGATCAGTAGTAAGTACTATCATACAAAGTCACAAGAGTATTGTGCATGCATTCCGGTGGGTAACGTGTTTGTACACGACACACTTGTACTTCGTGTATCCATACAGTTGAAAGAAAACGTTTAGAACGCAGTGTGGTGCCTATCACTTCACGGGTTGTGGTGGGGTTCTTGAGAAACCAGACAGTGTAGATTAGACAGGTTTACAAGACTACAAAAGTTAATGGCAGATAAGTGTGTGTGCCTCTACAGTCACACACACTTACGTATATGTATACGTTTATATATATATATATATATATATATATATATATATATATATATATATATATATATATATATATATATATATATATATATATATATATATATATATATATCTATGTATAATATGTAAACATAAAATGTACCAACAGACACACGAACATACACACACAGACACAGACAGACAGACAGACAGACAGACGGACAGACACACACACATATATATATATACATATACATGGATCTGAATAATTGTATGACTACCACGGGCTACGTTACATTCATATATATATATGCATATATGTATGCATATATATATATATATATCTGGATATATCATATATATATATATACATATACATGTTTATATATATATGTATATATATATATATATATATATATATATATATATGTATATATACATATATAATATGGTATATATATGCATATATATATATGTATGGATATTAATATATACATATTATATATATATGTATATATATGTAATATATATATATATATACATATTATATATATATATATATATATATATATATATATATATATAATAATATGTAATATGTGCATTACACATGAGTCATGCACACACACACACACACACACACCATATATATATATATATACATACATAATATATATATCCATATGTATATATGTATGTATATATATATATATATATATATAATATTTATGTGCACACACACACTCATACACACGCACGTACTCTCTCTCTCACACAATACATACACATATATATATATATATATATATATATATATATATATATATATATATATATATATATATATATATATATATATATATATATATATATATATTTGATCTAAACGGCAAGACTAACACGAGCTACATTGCAGGTCAAACACAACAAGCCTCAACGGGAGGGTTCTTACATCGGTTCTTCGAGGAAGTAGAGCCTGACCTCTCTCTACAACCACAAGCACCACAGCCACATGGACTGCTGGTGCCACTTCTACCATACCAGAGACAGGCATTGCATTGGGCACTTGCCAGAGAGCGAGAAATATCTATATCAGGTCAGTGCGGGCATTTGAAAACACACAAATTCTCACACACACACACATATATATATATATATATATATATATATATACATATACACACACACATTCATATATATATATATATATATATATATATATGTATTGAATATATATATATATATGTATATATATACATATTTGTTATAGTGTATTCATATATTTATATATTCATTATTCATCATTAAGCTTGTCACAATCCATAGATATACCCGGTTTCTCTCAACCCAGACTGACACATGATTCGATGCCTCCCTCAGTGCCTAGTACATGGCTACCCTTGCACGGCGGTCTTCCCACATACCGGAATTGCCTTCGAGAGTCCAAATCGGGACGAACAAGCAAAGATCCCGCCACTGATGCCGGTACTAGCCCGTGTGTAAATGCGTGTGAGTGCAATACGAGCCAATGTGTGCCGTCCTGCACGGGAGCCATGGTCTTATTTGCAGACATGGACACAGGTCGCATTGTGTACAAAAACACACCCTCAGCGCATACGAACACTCACCACACCACGGACGGTGTGGGGACCGCCGCCCACGGCCACGCCGTTGTAATAACAACCGACGACGCCGAACGGGCCCAGCCCGCTGGGCTGGGGGGGTGCGGCATTCTGGCGGACGAAATGGGACTGGGTAAAACCTTAGAATTAATAGGGATCATCTTGAGCAATCCACGACCCCCTACGACCATGCTACGCAACCGGTTGCTTGATGCGCTGGTCACCGATGTGACAGGACCAGGTGTGTTGGGTGTGGGTGTGGGTGTGTTTTGTGCGTGATTGGCTGTGGTTGTGGCTTGTGCGTGGTTGGTTGTGGTTGTGGCTTATGCGTGGTTGGGTGTGGTTGTGTTTGTGGCTTGT
>LUCW03001127.1:0-7500 GCA_001586965.3 Sphaeroforma sirkka | reverse complement strand
ATACATATATAATATATTCATATATCATACACACACACACATGCACACATCACACACACACACACACATCACATCACACATCATCACACACATATATATATATATATATATATACACATCATCGTCACACACGCGCACACGCACACACACACACACACATCATCATCATCATGTAATATTATATATATATATATATATTAGTATATATTGGTTATTATATATATATATATATATATATATATATATATATATATATATATCATCATCACATCACACACATCAAAACACACATCAACAATATCATCACACACACGCATCAATATGTAATATATATATATATATATATATATATATATATATGTATTTATATTATATATATATATCGTATATATATGGTGTATATATGTATATGTGTGTGTGCACACACACACACACATCATTATCATAATATATATATATATATATATATATATATATATATATATATATATATATATATATATATATATATATATATATATATATATATATAATATATATATACACACAGGTCATACATGTATGTATATATATGTATATATATGTAGATATATTATTACGAATGTATCCATACACACACACACATACATCCACATACACGCACACACGCACGCATAGATTCTCTTTCACACGCACACCTACATATATAGTCATAAACATGTTGTCAGCCAATTAGAATGCCGTACATACTTTATCTACAGATATGGTGCGCAGCATAAAACCATGCAAGAGGTGTTAGAGACGCTGACGCGGCAGGCAGAGAATGAATACTACGGGTATGTCCTTGCAGTGGCTGTGCTATTTATAGATTGGGCTGCTGATCTATAAATAGATTCCGGTCTGCTGGTCATTATGTCTTTTGCGACACACATACAGTACAGCAGGGTTGAGTAAGTTGTGGGTAGTAGTTGTTATAATACAGTGGGGTTGAGTGAGTTGTGGGTAGTAGTTGTTATAGTACAGTGTGGTTGGGTGAGGGGTGGGTAGTAGTTGTTATAGTACAGTGTGGTTGGGTGAGGAGTGGGTAGTAGTTGTTATAGTACAGTGGGGTTGAGTGAGATGTGGGTAGTAGTTGTTATAGTACAGTGGGGTTGAGTGAGATGTGGGTAGTGGTTGTTGTAGTACAGTAAGGTTGGCTGAGGGGTGGGTAGTAGTTGTTATAATACAGTGGGATCGGGTGAGGGGTAGGTAATATTTGATGTTTGTAGGTTTGTTTCGTATTTGCAAACCTCTGAGCTGTTGTAGGTGAACGTGTAAATGACTCCACAGATCTTTGTGCAGTCTTGGTTGATATGTATATGCGGTTGAATCATACCTACAATCACAATATTAATATAGGTAGCTGCTTGCTGGGTCTTCATACAGATTTTTGGGAACTGAAAACCCTAAAACCCTAAAACCGGTTGCTAGGCAACTGCTGGGGTATCGTTCCTGTGGTAGTGATTCACTGTATGTTTCAACTCATGAGCTTGCTCTGCCGCGCGAAACTCAAAAGAAGGTCAGCGCCTGAGCCCATTTGCACGTTCTCGCTCACGCACTTTAACTCAAACACTCCTGCCATCCGACAGTACAACCATACGACAGCTCGTATTACACTGACGTGCAGACAGACTTACATATATCTAACTGACTTACATATATGCAACAGAAATCCATATATACAACAGACTTACATATATGCAACAGACTTACATATTTACAACAGCCTTACATATATGCAACAGACATACATACATGCAACTGACTTACATATATGCAACAGACTCACATATATGCAACAGCCTTGCATATATGCAACAGACTTACATACATGCAATAGACTTACATATATGCAACAGACTTACATAAATACAACAGACTTACATATATGCAACAGACTCACATATATGCAACAGACATACATACTTGTATTCTATTATACATCCCTCATCAATGCCTTGTGCCTGAGTCTCGCTCCCCGAGATAGAGATACAACGGACAAACATGACAATACGAACAATACGACAATACAACACGGGTCAAAATCTGAACCCCGCTGATGCTATAGATACAGAAACCAGCATCAGCATACTAATATGTACCGAACATCTCTCTGTGGTGCCTCCCTCCCGCAGGTCGATGCGCAAGCGCTGCACCAACGGCATGCGCCTGGGACTTGCGCACGAGTTCCAACACCGATACGACTTGGCCATACAACAGTACAACACCGTCAAAGAATGGATTAGGGAGGGGTTCACTCGGTTGCAGAGTGAGCACGGATCAGCCCCACCCGTGAAGTACGAGGCACTGGCGGAGACCAGAGGAGATACGACTATAGCCAGGTACACGACACACGAGTAGGGGCGTGGGGGTGTGTGTATTTGCGGGTGTTTGGGTAGAGATACGACTATGGCCAACTACACTACACACGAGTATGGAGTGTGAGGGTGTGTGTGTGCTGGTATTTGGGTGGAGATACGGCTATATCCAGGTACACTATACACGAGTATGGGATGTGAACACTACACACGAGTATGGGGTGTGGCGGGGTGTGTGTGTGCGGGTGTTTGGGTGAAGATACGACTATGGCTAACTACACTACACACGAGCATGGGGTGTGAGGGTTTGTGTGTGTGCGGGTGTTTGGGGGGGGACACGGCAATAGCCAAGTACACTACACATGAGTATGGGGTGTGAGGGGAGGTGTGTGTGCTGGTGTGTGTGCTGGTGTTTGGTTGCTGTCTTATAAGGCACACATTTGATATGGGCATAGAATACGTAGTGAGATATACACTATCACGTTTTAATACACCCCTTACTGGTGTGAGGGTGTGTGTGTGTGCTGATGTTTTGTTGCTGTCTTATAAGGCACACATTTGATATGGGCGTATGATACGTAGTGAGATATACGCTATCACGTTTTAACACACGAGTATTGGGTGTGAGGGTGTGTGTGTGTGCTGGTGTTTGGTTGCTGTCTTATAAGGCACACATGTGATACGTGCTAGCCATATGCGTATAATAAGTATTGAGATATAAAGCTATTCCAACCACAACTCTCCTGTTCCCGTTTCTAACACTACCATTCGACACCGTACAACAGTGCCATAGAATCAGCCCCACTAGGCACGCGCAAATCGAACGTCCCAGTTTCCGCTGCGGATAAAGCGGGATGGGTGGCGCCACCGGCGGAGGCTGCCACGGAAGCGCCGGACGAGTATGTAGTGTGGGCTGTCGCAAATTCGAACAATGCACTTTACTGTCTTCGCATATGGGGGTGTGTGTGTGTACAGTGTTTGTATTGGTTTTAGGGTTCAGCTGAACCCTAAACCCTAAACCTTATCACCCTTAAACCCTGGAAATTTCTCGGAATGATCGCTCGTTCTGAATGAGCTCCCAATCTCTGTGGGTGCGTTTATGTCTTGCCATGGATTGATGCGGCCTATTGCCGGTCTATTATATATGCACTTGTGAGTTGCACTGTCTTCTTCATCGCATCGTCTATTGCCGGTCTATTATACCGGATATACACTTATGAGTCACACTTCATCTTCATCGCATCGTCCATTGCCGGTCTATTATACCGGATATACACTTATGAGTTACACTTCATCTTCATCGCATCGTCTATTGCCGGTCTCTTATACCGGATATACACTTACGAGTCGAACTATCTTACTCATCGCATCAATGTGCCAGGATCAATACACACAAGCGTGCTGCAGTGACAGATGTGCCAGTTAATGGGAGCACGCACAGTGAGGTCCAGCACAAACGCAGAAAGATACAGGCGCAAGAAATTCAAGAACAAGAAGACAGTGGACGCATAGGCCAATTGGATGCCTCCAATGGAGGAATTCAGGACGGGTTGATTGGCGGAGAAGCGGAGGATGAACCGGAGATGGACCACGTGAGCACATGGGCAAATGGCGAATGGAAGATGTGGTAGGTTACGACATAGTATACACACACACACACACACACACACACACACATCATCATATATATATATATATATATATATATATATATATATATATATATATATATATATATATATGTGTGTGTATGTATATATATATATATATATATATATATATATATATATATATATATATATATATATAAACATATATATATATATAATATATATATATATATATATATATATATATATATATATATATATATATATATATATAATATATATATATATATATACATATATATATATATAACAATACAACATACATACACACACACATCATCATCACACACATATATATATATATATATATATACATTTCTAAAGGACTGTATGTCTAGAAACGCTTCCGAATGCTTCACACATATAGTTTATAAAAACGTTCACGTACACTGGTATACAATTATGCATATACTGCCATACAATTTTACGTATTATATATGTATATATATATATATATATATATATATATATATGTATAGCACGACACGGTTGGATGCCGCAGTCAACAACATTAATTGCGCAGTCAACTGTATAACAATTGTATATACATATACTAATTGTGCATGTATAGTATAACTATGTGCATATCATCTCTATTAACTGATCTGTAAAGGAACTGAGTACATCTGTAGTCACAAGTGTAAGTTGTGCGTACCTTCGCAATCTATCTGCATGTACGTTAACGAGATGTGCATGTTTTGGTACAGGAGTGAATCGGAATGCTCGGAGGCATACGCTTATACCGCACGAATATACGTATACTAATTGCGTACAAGTATACTAATATCATATACGTATACTAATTGCGTATAAGTATACTAATTGTGTACAAGTATACTAATTGCATATACGTATACTAATTGCGTATAAGTAGACTAATTGCATATACGTATACTAATTGGGTACACGTACACTAATTGCGTATAAGTATGCTGATTGTGTATGAGTATACTAATTGTCTAAAATTGTACCAATTGCGACTACGGACACGCATGGTCGACGCGTATTTATATTGCTTATGCGGTACTAGTTGCACTAACATATACCAATTGCATATACGTATACTAATTGAATATACGTACACAATTCGTATATACGTATATCCTAATATGGCTACGTATTGAATACAGGTGTGCACTCCTTCACCGAGTACTCATCTCCCAGGGGACTGTGTATCTGGAGATGAAAAATGAAACGTTATCGGATCTGAACTTTGCCCTGGCTGAAAGCGTTAGAGCGAAGCTTATGCGCCAGTACGAAAAAATAGGTGCGGCATAGGCGTTAAACGGTTTAAATATAGTGGCTGTGATTCCGTTGGGCATAGGATATATCCTTTTAGGGTTTAGGGTTTTAGATATATGCTAGTACGGGCACAACGGTATAGTATATAAGTTTACGTTCTGAATTCCATAACTAGTCTTATTTTGGGTATCGCAACTGCGACACATGATGATGTACGGTTATATATATATATATATATATATATATATATGTCTAAATATGCATATAAATGGGTGTGTGTATGTGCATTCGGTACTACATGTATAAACGTACGGAATGCACATACACACACATTATATTTATATGCATTCGGTACGTTTATATATGTATGTCCAAATATGTATTTATATGGGTGTATGTGTATGTGCATTCGATGGATCACACTCACACATATCACCCTCACACATAGCACACTCACACATAACACACTCACACATAACACACTCACACATATCACACTTACACATAGCACATTCACACAAACACGCTCACACACAGTACACTCACAGATAGCACACTCAAACATAACACACTCACACACAGCATACTCACAGATAGCACACTCACACACAGCATATTCACACATAACACACTCAACATATCACACTCACACACACAGCACACTCGCACATATCACACTCAGTCATATAGCACACTCACACTCGCACATATCACACATCGCGCATAGCACACTCACACTCTCACACATATCACACTCACACATGACACAACATACTCACATACAGCACACTCACACATAACACACTCACACTCACACATATCACAATCATATAGCACACTCACACTCACACATAACACACTCACATATCACACTCAATCATATAGCACACTCACACTCGCACATATCACACTCACACATAGCACACTCACACTCACACTCACACATACCACACTCACACATATCACACTCACACATGACACACACACACTCACATACAGCACACTCACACTCATTACCTACACATACGACAGTGTATAAGGAGGTTAAACGTCTGCGACAGTTTACGGAGGAGCACACGACCACTCTTTCCCGCCAAAACCTGAGGTTTCAGACCTACGATCCCAGCATGTTTCTTGCGGGTAGGACAATTATCGAGGAATTGAGTCATGTGTGTGAGAAGTTCAATACCGGCATGACCAAGATCATCAAGGGGCGGGAGGCAATGCAGCAGTTGCTGTTGGAAAAGGTTTGGGTCTTAGATATGCTCACATGTCTAGGGGTTTAAAAACCCTGTACGTTTGTTGTATGGGTGTGTATGTGTTCAAATGGTATGTGTACGTGTGTGCATTTGGATGCTGCCAGGTGTTGTAGAGTTCGGTACCGTACTGTACTATTTACTGTATGCATTATATGTACATCAGAAACATTGACATTGTACTGTATACTACGTATTTTATATTTATATACTACTGTGGCATTGTACTATATACTATATAATTTATATGTACATACAATTATCTTGACATTGTACTATGCATTATGTAGTTTATAATCCTATACTTATTCATTCTACCATACGTTATAGCTTGAACTTGTATACTATTCATTATACAATGTAATTAACTATTCAAAGTCACCAATAGTTAGCTTGAACTTGTATACTATTCATTATACAATGTAGTTAACTAGTCAAGATCACTATTAGTCCATATATTAAATCTGGAACTTGTAAGCTATTCATTATACAATATGATTAACTAGTCAAGATAGGTAATAATCTATATATTATATCTTGAACTTGTATACTATTCATTATACAATGTAATGAACTAGTCAAGATCACTAATAGTCCATGTATTAAATCTTGAACTTGTATACTATATTCATATTCAATGTAATTAACTAGTCAAGATAACTAGTAGTCCATATATTTAATCTTGAACTTGTACACTATTCATTATACAATGTAATTAACTAGTCAAGATCACCAATAGTCCACCCATAAATTATCTTGAACTTGTATACTATTCATTATACAATGTAATTAACTAGCCAAGATCACTAACAGTCCACCCATAATTTACCTCGCAGGAGTTACACAGCGACTATTCGGCCGATGCGGAAGCTCAGATTGCTGGTGTGTTGTTGAAAACGTCGTCGAACGTTTTGCACATTTCTACATTTGGTATTGAGTTTTATATGGTTTAGGGTTTAGTATACGTGTATATATTTTTTTGTATACATGTTGATT
>LUCW03001126.1:0-18793 GCA_001586965.3 Sphaeroforma sirkka | reverse complement strand
CGGAACGGAGGATTCTTTTCACTTATCTGTGCTCGGAAAACTTTGCTCCTGTCGTAATTCTGCAAACCTTTCAGCTATCCGGTTCTGAGGAGATCAACTCCTGTAATTTGTCAATAAAACAAATTTCTCCGTGCACTATTATCCTCGAGATAAAATCGAATAATTCACCTAAAGTAACTAGTCGTATTAATGTAGTAAACACATCGAAATACGATACTAAAACCTACTGAGTCTCCCTGAGGCTCAGTGCTGTGTATTCATTCTTATATTTGATTGTCTACGTGGTCTACAATTAATTCACCTCGTGAGGATTAATTTTAAACTAATTTTAACTCCATACTAATAGTGGTTTAAGAGGACTTTCACTACAAATCTACTCCAGGTACTGGATTACACCCCGGATCATCCACAGGTCCCTCCTCCCCTGGCAGATACCGACAACTCCTTGGTGCCCTCGGCTACGCGGCCGGTATGACACGGGTTGATATAGCTTGTACTCTCAATCAATTGGCCGCTTTTATCGCTGCCTCATTTCAAGCTCACTATGATGCTCTCCTGCGTATCCTCAGCTACCTAGCTGATACAGCAACGTCCGCAATTACTAATCGACCTCGCAAGACCGGTCAAACTGTGGACACTGCTCTCCTATCCTACAGCAACTCGGACTGGGCATCGTGCCCACTCACCCGTAAAATCATACCGGAACACTTACATGCTGCAATCATACCCCTATATATTGGCGCAGCCAAAAACAGAAGACGGTCTCCATCAGCTCCGGAGAAGCTGAATATATTGCTGGATCCAAAACTATCAGAGCCATAGCATATAATGACAGTGCTCGGTTTCCCTATTACTCTTCCGACCAGGCTGTATCTCGACAATCAGAGTGCGATTAAAATCACCCTTGGAACTGGCACTCCAAAAGGGCTTAAGTATATCGACATACGCAACCACTATATTCGTGATTGCGTACGTCAAGATTGATTTGGCCCATGTTTCCACTCACGCCAACCCCGCGGATCTCTTTACCAAGAGCCTCGCTAGCCCTAAGCACACTCACTTCAGAGACATGCTTATGGCTGACCAACCCTCTTCTATAACCCCTTCTTAGGGTTACCAGGGAGTGTTGAACCAAAAACCACTCTCAGCTTTTTGGCTCTCATCAGGTTATACCCCTAAACCGGGTTTTCAGCCATCTAGTTTTATTTTAACCTAGTTACTCACACCATGTACCTTAATCATAATATCAAGGTTTATAGGATTCAGTACACAAGGTTTGTTCAATGTTTACATTATATATATAGTGAAGCATGAATAAATGACAGTTCTTATGAAAGGATAAATTCTAGAGCAAGGCTTCTATAGAACGGACTAAATAATAAAGAACGTCCGTAGAATAAATCATTTCTGTTTGTTTTATATTACAAGGTCCCTCGAATTTCCCAAAATTCGGTCCTTACTCTCCAAATCCAAAAGTCGGCCCAAAAAATGATTATCACAGTTTTGGCGCCAAAAAAATCTTAAATCCCAAAATTCGGTAGTAGTAGCTTTATTCTTAGGTTTACGATATAAGCAGTCTTTAGTCCTCTTCGTCCTTGTTTTAGGGTTTAGTTACTTGAACCACACTTCTCCAGACTTCGTTTGGATATAACGTTCGAACCGTTCAGCAATAGCCTGAAACCATTCAAATGTGTGCAAGTACTCCTTCAAGGTAACTAGTACTTGCACTGGGGGCCGACCTGTCTTTTTGGCTACCGACGGCTAGCTTGAGCTGTTCACGATGGGCTCTCACAGTTCGACCACCTCGTGCCCGAACATCGTAATGTTCCCCGTCATACGGGCCACGGACTACGAATAAGTCTTTCTCAACCCACGCAGTCTGATCTTTGTATTGTATGGAGTCTCGACACCTCCTCAAGCTCGGTTGCAGTAGCTGTGGCATTTGCAATGCGTTTCGCTTGTGCCTTCAGCAAATTCTTGCGGGCCAAATCCACGATTTTCCATGAAGTCCCGTCTTGACCCCGCATCACTAGTTCAATTGGCGAACAATCAGATCCCGCATGAACTGTTCGGTTATATGCGAGTATCACCTCCCATATATCCTTCGCCGTACCAGAGGCTAAACTCTTGTTCAACCAGTTCTTCATAGTACGGTTGGCCCTCTCAATTTGGCCATTGGCCTCGTGGCGCTCAACTGTGGTAACATGGACATGTACCCCCAATCGAGCCCAAAATTCAACAAAATCGCTGGTATCGTACTCTTTGCCTAAGTCAACAACAATTTCATTGGGTATCCCAAAGGTAGCAACATATCGATGACTACCCTCAAAGTAACCGGAGATGCCTGTGCGACAACTCATGGGCCCAAATCCACTTTGTGAACTTATCTTGCGCTAGCACGATCATCCGAGTGCCCTGTTTCTGATTGCGCGCGATATAGAACACATCCACGTGAATTCGCTGCATGAAGTACCAGGCTTCTTTGACTGTAGCAGGCAACCCACGAGCCATGTCGCGTCGCATAAGTGCACATGGCCTGCAACCCTGAATCACCCTGCGGCATTCTTGCTCCTTCACTTCTTCATTGGTGGCCTTTCGGTAGAAGTCAGCCAATCCCTTGTGACCAACGTGAGCAAGATCCTGATGTAGCTCGAGTAGTAGCTCGTCTGTGGTTGGTTTATCCCTGTCACCTAGCAACGTCATCACCACAGCAACGGCCTCATCATCAATTCCAGCGAGTCTAGATAATGTATCCGCGTCGCCCATTTCTTTACCCTTGACATATGAAAGTGTAAAATTGAAGTTTTGTAACTGTAGGAACCAACGTCGAATTCGCCGTCCTCGCACAGTATCATCATCACCCAAACGCTTCCAGAGTCCTAACAACGGCAAATGGTCGGTTTCTACATAGACTTGACCAGGTGGTCTATCAAGTATAGTCGACCAGCGATCAAAAGCCCAGACGACAGCTAATGCCTCTAACTCTGTGATCGAATACAACTGCTGCGCTGAGTTTCATCGTATCGATGCAAATGATACCGGTACTACACCTTCGGTTCTGGTAACGTACAGTGCTGCCCCACAACCCATCCTACTAGCGTCCGTGCGTAGTATTAGCACGTCATCCTCTTGTGGTGAAGTTAACGCTGGTGTCTGATCCAACACCTCGAGGAACCTATCCCACGCACGCTGTTACTCTACTCCCCACTCAAAAGTTACCCCTTTCTTCAAAAGTCTAGCCAACGGTTCTAAGACTAAGGAGAAGTCCGGTACATATCTATGCCACCAGTTAGCTGTGGCATATATACTACGTAGCTCTTCTTGGCTCTCGGGCATTCGCATTGTCCGCAGAGTCTGTGCGGCCTCGTCCTTAATTGACGAGGACCCACTTCCAATAATCCGCCCAAGGAACTCTACCTTCAACTTCATGAATTCACACTTCGCCAGACGGACCTTGACATTCCGTTCTTTCAGTCTGCGTATTACCTCCTTCATTAAGGTAACATGTCCTTCCTCGGTCATAGATCCTAGGATGACATCATCAATATATATGAAGATTCCTTCAAGATCTCCTAAAATCTCTGCCATCAGGGATTGGAATGTAAATCCCGAATCAGCCAACCCCATTGGCATCTTCAAGTATCGATACCGCTTCCCTTCAAAAGTGAACGTGGTATACTTGTAGAAATACCGGCCTCCGGTCAGTCTAAAATATCAAGATCAAAAGAGATAACATATTGGTTTTTATTTGTATTTAAAATAATTTGATACAAATTCTTTTTCCAATATTTCCAAAGTGTTCTAAATTCACTTTGATGGCTCCAATAGTCTGAGTATTTAATATGACTCATTTACTTGTACCTATTTGAGACGATAGTAGATGTAGGATATTATAAGCTAAGTTTTAAAATCTCTGAACTACTACTTACAGGTTTTGGTCTTCCCGCCAATCTCCAAAATCCAGTAAGTCTTTTTCTTTTTTTGACTTTTCTTCAGATGGAACTTTATTTATATTAGCCAATGTATTAACTTGACTTACGTTATCATGTCTATCTACAAAATAGGCATGTGGTCATGAACACTTAGTACTTCTAGTGAAAATTATTTAATAAAGAACAGCTAGAGGTACGTCTTGTGTGATCGAGGGTATTAAGGCTCTTACCAAGAGGCAGTCCCGATCATTCTTACACAAGCTACCACTGCAAAATCCTAACTAACTTAAATTGTATTTTAGTTTTTATAACGTAGTTTAAAAACACAAAGATATCCATCGAAGTTTACATACTTCCGTGACTCATGTGCGAGTTCCACCTGCCAAATAGCCACGTGCCATCTCCAACTTTGAGAAATATTTATACTTCGATGCACTCCGCACCAAGTCCTCTTCCTTCGGCACTGGAAACGACCGAAAATTTACTTGCCGATTCAATGGCACCAAATTTGCACAAAAACGCCATGCGCCAAGCTTCTTCTTAGGGACTACCAGCGGCTGCAGGTTCCAATCAGTCTTCCAGACACACTCCTCAATGACGTGTTCCTTAAGCATACGATGAATTTCAGTCCTGATGGCCTCTCTCTTCTGAGGATTTTTTTCCTCATAGTATATGTAAACAGGGCTAGCACTGTCTTGTAACACGATCTCATGCTCAGCCCCTGTGATGGTAGACTCTTCGCCATCTATCCATGCAACCTCTGTCAGCAAATCCTGAATTACCGAAGTCATCTATTCCTCCGCAGGAAGCACTTCGTTCCTGGGCGACTCCGATGGTCTCCAAGCCAAGTCTTCCTCAAATTTCAATACTTGGTCTGTTCCTGTTCTGACTGTCAGCGACGACCCAAGTACATAATCTCGTATCCATGGTCACCCAAGTAAAGGAACCTCCAATACCTTGGCGTCAACCCTATGGAATGTCTGCTGACTTTTGTTGCCAGCAAACCCAACCATGAGCTCAACCCGTCCATACGATCGGGTACGCCAACCGAACCCATCAAGCCAGCTCTCTCCAGCTGCCGATAGATCTTCTAGCTTCGAGTTTGGACCAGCCCAGACCTTTGGTAACAAGTTTACCTCAGCCCCGCTGTCCAGTATGGCCGATACTGCACGACCGTTAATTAGCAACCCTTCTCGCCAAATTCTTTTGCTATCTCCTAGCCGTCGCACGATCGGCCCGTTCCGTCATGCCTGCTTGCATACGGTTGCCATGTGGTCTTTCTTGCCACACCTTCGGCACTCTCCGTCAAACAAACAATCCTTGGCAAAATGGCCAGCCTTCCCACACTTGTTGCACTTGTCTCTGCTGCCATTTCCATCTCTGCCCTGACTCGAGCTCTCTGCCTTGTCACGTGTACCACGTGACTTCTGAATGATCGAACCTGCAATGTCTGCGAGTTCCAGTACCTCTAAGCTGTCTTCGTTAGCCAACTTCAAGCGCATCTCCATCTTCAACTGGTCGTCAAGTCCCTTGATGTATATGGCCACAGCCTCGTTTTCTTGCATGTTTGATATATTAAGTAACAGCTCTTAAAACTTCTCTGTATAAGCTCGCACAGCGCCGGTCTGCCTAATCGCCATCAACTTTTCTCTACACTCCGTCTGCCAGTTCGGTGGCAAAAACATGTTTTGTATTTGCTGGCTGAGATCGGACCACTGCGCTATGCTGCCCTTTTTCTTCCTGAACCACGCCAGAGCACGGCCACTCAAGAACGTGCTTGCATACTGGGGTTTTACTTGCTCTGGCACCTCATGCCCCAGATTTACTCCTTCCGCGGCAAACATCTACTCCATACGGTAAAGCCATTCCCGCACTGCCGATACATCTGCCTTGCCTCTATAGACGTCAGATTTATTGAGCTTCAGTGTGGGCCTCCCGACTGCAGCTCGTTGCGGTCGGACCAACAGTTGCCGTATTTGCTGCTGTAGCTCAGCAATCTGTTGTTGATATTGCGCCATGTTGGAACCCTCCACTTGCTGCTGTAAGTTAGCAACTTGTTGTTGATATTGTGCCAGGCCGGCCAAATTCTCCCTAATTTGTACCAACTCGGCCTCCATGTTATGGGCCCAGACCTGTTCAGCCGATTGGGCCGGCTGGTTTGCTGTACTGTGTCCTTGGCCCGACATATCTTAGTTTATGCTCTCTTACTGATCCTCAGCTGTGGCAGCTTGGGCGTACACCAACGTGTCCGAGACGTTACTAACTCAGAGGCCCTAACGTTTGCGAAGGTTAAAAAGCGGAGCCGCAAGCAACCATGGGCTTTAGGAAAATAAGGCCCTTACTTTTCCCACAAAGTGAGTTTCTACTTAATAACCCGTTCCAAACGCCGTTCGATCCACTGGGATAAATCGCACGTTAGCGTGTCCGCACGTCTCCTGAGCCCAAGTCCTTTTAAGCCTAGTACTGTACGACAAACTCACACTGACAACGGGGTACCTGGTCCTACCAAAGTTACAGCCGTTATCACACTTCCCTTTCGCTGAGAGAGAGCGCCGTCCTATGATCAACGTCAATCCCCTGTTAGTCGAGACAATCCTTGAAGGGCCCCTCCAGCCGCTTATATTATAAGGTCCCTCGATTTTCCCAAAATTCGGTCCTTACTCTCCAAATCCAAAAGTCGGCCCATAAAATGATTATCACAGTTTTGGCGCCAAAAACACCATAAAATCCCAAAATTCGGTAGTAGTAGCTTTATTCTTAGGTTTACGATATAAGCAGTCTTTTCAGTTCTCTTCGTCCTTGTGTTCCTTGTGTTCTTAGTGAAAGTCTGAACTCCAACGCTGGACGTGGACTGCTTTTATAGTCCGCCAGGACTTATCTCTTATCTATTCCTGAACGAACTTGTACTACTGACATCATAGGCATTTAACTATAACTATAACACTCGTAGTGAGAGGGAAAAGCACGGGCCTAGAAAACCCTCTGCTACGATGATCTCGAACTTTCTCATGGTGTCATCGTCTATGTATATTCGTAGGCACTTTGCTCTGTTCGTGAATATACATAGACAATTTTAAGTATGATTGAAAGACTACAGTTCTCAGGCCAGATTTTACAGCAAGAAACCATCTTTGATTTATGGAAGGCATCAGAGTTAGCTCACTCCCGAGAGCTAAGTCATCAGAGTTAGCTCACTCCCGAGAACTAATCAAGTTGCTCAAATTACTTTCAAGAGTTGAGTTATCACTTAACTGACTTCCGAGAGCAGATTAAGTTTCTCAACCGATTCCCGAAAGTGGATTAGGCCTGTCAACCGCAACATTCTAATAATAGCTGCGGTTCTATGTGAGTCACAACCTATGCGGAAAGGCATCATGTGATCAGCGTGAGATTTAGTTGCAAAGAAGTTGAAATGGAAAAGCATCGAATTGTTAAAGTGTTCCGCATAAGGTTTCTCATACTGACCATTTGAGCTTTTACCTTGGCCAGCCCAAGCGGCTGAACACTAGCACAAACACCTTAGGTATAAAACCAAAGGTGAGGTCAGAAATGAATATAAATATTTGCACTTTATTTAAAGTCTACTACTTTATTGTACTCTAACACTATTGGAGCCATCAAAGTGAATTTAGAACACTTTGGAAATATTAGAGAAAGAACTTTTATTAATTTTATTTAAATGACTACAAACCCGGATGGATCTGAAATTCCCTATTTGCCACCTACTTCCTATATGACTAAGCTTTCTGATTTGATTACCAACAGAGCAGAAAATTATTCAAACTTACTTACTAATGAAGAACAACCTTTGGCTATTACCTTACCAAGTAATAAGCGTAAGACACCTACGTCGGAAATGGTTACTGGACCAAATACTAAACGACATAGAGTACAACATGTGTCTTAAACTCGTACATATAGGCACATACTTACTCGCTAAGCCATGACCGAAACCGTTTTATTTTGGTTCTCGCTTTACGAACTAGATCGTACCTTCACGTACGTCCATAGTCCTAAAAGCTACTGGGGGCTATGTATAAATACGGCCTCCGGTCAGTCTAAAATATCAAGATCAAATGAGATAACATATTGGTTTTAATTTGTATTTAAAATAATTCAATACAAATTCTTTTTCCAATATTTCCAAAGTGTTCTAAATTCACTTTTAGTAAGTAGTAGTTCAGAGATTATAAAATTTAGTTATAATATCCTACATCTACTATCGTCTCAAATAGGTCCAAGTAAATGAGTCATACCAAATACTCAGACATGTTTAACACCATCAAACATTGACAGATCAGTACAATTTTTCAATTTAGTAATCTAAATACAAATAAATAACACATCCACAACAAGCTCAGCGGATCTAAGAAAAAATATCTGGCCACATGGTTTAGCGATTTCTCAAGGTCGTACACGAGAGAAGTGTGAAATACACAGTATTGTAAACTTCGATGGATATTTCTATGTTTTATACTATGTTATATAAACTAAAATACAATATTCTATAATAGCCGACACTCCTTCAGTCTGGACCAACTATTCATCAACAACACAAAGCCATACATCGAAGTCTTAACATCTAGATGCCTATGCGTCCAGCACCCCGCAGCTCTCGACGCACTCGTCGCGACGGCAAAGCAATCCAGAGATCCTTGTCAGATTTCGAGCAGACCCACCAAGGAGGCACAGCTTCTTCGCGCCAGACAGTAGCATCGCGTCGAAGAGATGAATAACCGCGATATGAACAGACAGACCAAGACATGCGCCAGGCAGCAAGCAGGCAACAGCAGGTAACATCAGTTAGGGCACGGGTCTCGCTTATCGGCAAGAGGGAGAGCAGATAATTTTCAATAGTTTTTTGAAGCTCCTCAATCACTGGTGACGCTTGAGCTTGAGGGGAGTGTAGTAAAAGTCCCGTAAACCACTATCAGTGTGGAGTTAGAATTAGTTTACAATTAATTCACACGAGGTGAATTATTTGTAGACAACGTAGACAATCAAATATAAGAATAAATACACCGCACTGAGCCTCAGGGAGACTCAGTAGGTGTTAGTATCGTATTTTGATGTGTTTACTACAGATTTAGGAGGAAGGTCACGAACATTAAAGGTGTCAAGCAGGTGCGAGATATAGTGATCCTGGAATAGGGATATAGCACCATCTTCGTGCTGAGTGACGTGAAAGCCAACAACATGGGCAGCGAGACCAAGATTCGTGAGAAAATAACCTTTAAAAAGTTCGTGGTAGAGCCATAGGGGGTAAGTTGAGTCAGGCGGGGCGACAGAAAGTATTTTATCAACATAAGTCATTACGGTAAGTTCCTTAACCTGGTGATTCCAGATACATTCGTCGGTTGCCGACTGTGTGAAATTTGAGTTGCGGAGTGTGTCGCCAAGATCGTGATTCCAAATACGCCCGGCCTGTTTAAGGCCATACAGGCCAAGGTGGAGTTGTAACACTATGTTAGGTGGGTAGTGGTTGGACCGAACCTTTAGTCGGATACATGTATACTGGGGCATCAAGTTTGTCGTAGAGGAATGCCGAAGTGACATCAAAGTGATGTGGCTGGTAGCCACGAAATGCACATAATGCTGCGAACGTGCAAATGGCAGTTGCAGCGGCGGCAGGTACGTAAGTACCGGTATAGCTGTCGCCGTATTCCTGCTCATTGCCTCTTGCGACCATCCTGGCCTTGTACGGGTCAGTCGGCCGTGCTCATCATGTTTAAGAGCGAACACATATTTACTGTATATAATCTTGGCCGTAGAAGGGACCTCAGATATAGAAATAACGGTGGTTAGTTCGTTACGGATATGGTTTTGACGTTCCGTTTCGATGGCTGCGTGCCAGTGGTGCTAGTTGGGCGACTTGCGAGCTGCTGTAATTGATTTGGGGATGGAGGGATCAATGTGAGAAAAGGCTTCAAGTAGTGTCATAGCTGGTCGGGTAGATGGGGATATGGATTGGACAGCAGGAGTAGCATCCGGGGAGTGGGTTAACAGACGTACATAGGCTTCTACACTATCGAGATCAAGGGAGGGGTCAGGACAAAATATTGTATCGAGGGGGGAGAGAGGAAGTTAGCGTGCGGGGAGTGGAGGAGAGGGGTCCTGGGCATGGAAAAGAATTAGGGGGGGAGGACGAGGTGGGACCACGGGGGAGGGGGGAATGGGGATAGGTTGGGGAGGTAAAGGAAGGAATGGTAGCGGAGTGACAGTAAAGTGAGGGCTGAGAGGGGTCAATGGGGAAGTGAGGGGGCTGACATGTGTGCCCTGGGTATTGTCGGGGGTGTTCGGGATAGAAGTATCTTCGGTGAATGCAGGAAAAATATCATCCTGGGAGAGCAGTGGGGGAGGTGGCATGGGTTGGGGATGTGTGCCTATAGTGTAGGCCTGTGGGTATATTATGGTGACCTTGGAAGGGAATAGGTGCAGTGAGTACTGTAGTGAAGTTAGTACAAGTATCGAGAATATCGTAGGAGACAAGGGAGGGAGAACGGTAAGCATATTTGCCGCATGGTGACCAGGAGGCATTTTCAGAAGTATATATTGTTAAATCTTTGGTAAATAGCTGGAGCTGGAGTCTGACAACTGACAAGTGACACAGTGACACTCCTGTGACTCCACTATCGCTCAGTCTCTGAGAGTCGCTGAGGAGTGAGGACTGAGACTTGAGAGGCTGAAAAGTGAAAACAGTAAACACGAATCCCGATGTGTCGATGACTCGATGATATTGATTCGATATGACGAGTCGATAAGTGGAATATGTCAATGCCTTTTTTAATATCGACTCTCAATCTCTTATGGATATTTCGATGTTCCTTAACGATCAATCATATAGAGTTATGAAGAATGATCAATAGATCATATTTTTACTGCTCGCCAGTCGCAGGGTATAAACCGATAAATAGTGGATATGTATTTTATGTAAATAAATAGTGGTATTATTACTATCATATGAATATATTTATAATATAAAGTGTTGAGTCTGTTGACCCCTCGGAAGTCGGAAACTCGGGAAATGTCTGTCCATTTTGTAATATTTTGAAGAACAATTTTATTTTTAAAAACTTGTCGGAATGTCCACTACACACATGCCATTGTGCTGTTGTTAGGTCAACTATCCAATGGCCACAGCCGTACCTCATAATGTATTTTTCACCATGGTATTTTTATTTTGTTTCTGAAAATATCACTCTCGGGCTCTCGGCCGCCGGCGACCGTTCCTGTTCAGTGTTCAGTGTTGAGTGTTCACTATGTTCGGTCATCAATTCACTAATCTCTATTTTCAAACAAATATTGATTTTTAATTTTTATTATTATAAATACATACATAATGTGATCACTGATCAGAACTTTCAGAAGGGCCTATTTACCATATGTGTATGTAAATATCTGTTCTTCTTTAGGACTGGTTCCTGTTTCAGTGTTTTATGAAAACAGTAAATATATATCTACACACTTTTTTTGACCTGCGTCCAGGACGCAAGGCAAAATGCCAACTTGCCAAGTCATATTGACCTTTGCTTCTTCTCTTTATTATTATTATTATAATAAAGGCGTATTTTTGAGAAGAATACTTTGTGTAAATTATTGCCTTTATTACCACCTTCCATCTATTTGATTGGTCAGCATCGTTAATCATAACTTATCTGAATAGTCATAAAAAAAATCATGATTTTTCGGAGAAGTTATGACAGCCGATGTTGACCACATCAAAGTCGCATTGTACCTTGAGACGACCAGAAGATTTCGAACGAAGACCGTGGTGAGGGATATTACTTTCATAATATCAATAGATGAATACTCGATTATTCATATTTAAATGGCAGCAGCCATATTTTTCAACCACAACTATACACGTTATAAGATATTATCAATCATATACTCTAGATGTTTATTTTTGCCAAGTTTCTGCTGCTGATTACTTTCTCAGTACTGTTGAATTTCGCGAATATCGCCGTTGGAAGTACCTCCGAAGGTATGTACGATCGGACACATCTGTACATTCGTCGTATCAACGTATCTTGATATGCTGTCTATATGTACACATGCATATACCCCTATATATTTATATACATATGTATATCCGATACCAATAGACACGCCTAATCGAATATTTTGGCTGTTAATAGATGCTTGATGCATTGGTTCATTATATATATTCTAGAATTGCAATCACTGCAAGCGCTTAATTCTTACTATACTAAACTTTTTACTAAACAGGACTCAGTGATTTCGAAAATGATGTACGCAAGCAAAGCCGAACATTTTAGGGTCCCACAATCACCACCTGTAGCCGTACACCCCGTCATAAGAGTTGCACAACAACCTTTGGGTATTCCCCAGCAACATAAGAAGGATACACAATCACGTTTGGATATACCGCACTCGACTCTCGAACATTCATCGTCACGGTATCAGGTTGGTTCCCAACAACCTTTTATAGGTGCACAAGCATCCATTAAGGCGCAACGAAAACCCCTAGCCGCACAATAACGACGTTTTGAGGTCCTACTGCAGCCTATAGAGGTTTCAGAACAGCAATCAAGGACTCATCAACAACCTTCAGTGGACCAACAACATTATTTCAAGATTCCACAAGCATCGATAAATTAAAATAGCACGATCCCTCCCAACTCCACCCGCAGATCCGAGCCAGCATACAGCGTGCCTTCTACCGGCCGACCGACTGGTCGAGAGTTTGCATATGACCAAGATTACGGATACAATCGAGACGAGTCATACATGAACAGAGGCTATGGATACGACCGAGACTATGGATACGACCGAGACTATGGATACGACCGAGACTACGGAAACAACAGAGACTATGGATACTACAGAGAATTCCCAAGCATCAGGAGATTTGCGCATGACTCATCCTACAGTGATGGACCAGCCGGGAAAGTTAACGACCGAGACTACAGTCACCGGTACTATCGGCACGATCGCGAGGAACGGCGCCGAGAACTAGATCGCGACGACAAGGAACGTCGCAGATATGAAGATTCCAGGGATAGTGACCGTCGCCATGAAGATACACGCGATGCCGTTCGAAGGGTGGGCAAGGAGATCATTGCAGAGATACGTTCGCAAGTCCAGGTTGCAGGGTTCCAGCAGCAAGCCCAGCTTCGAGCACCATCGGGAGTCCCATAGTATGCGCGATGAACTTTGTTGGATTCTGATATTATGTGTAGAACATTAGTATTGCCCTCGTGCTGTGTCACTGACACTATGTCTTAACTGTCAGAAGTATTTGCCTTAAGATGCGAGTGTGAATTGTATATCACTACATCCCATTAATTGATCGCTCAAATGTACATGTATTCTTCTGTTTCAGCGATGAGAGCATTTACGGACACCCGGGTGCGTTCGGAGGAGCCCCGGCTTTAGAACTACAGGACTTGCGAGCGTCTCTGGCGCAGAAAGAGGACGCCTTAAAGGAACTGGACGGCGAAATCAACGAGCTTAAGACTGCTTGTGAGGCTGAGCACGCATTATATTTGGCCCAGAATGAGACCTGCTCAGCCTTGCAAACTGAGTGTAGCACTTCACAGAAAGCCTACGACGCACTGAATGTCGAGTGTGGCGCTAACCAGACCACGTATTTGAGCCAGGTAGACAACCTGATATCTACCGGAGAGGGGTTGGAAATCAGATTGGCCGCCTGTAATGAAGCGAAGAAACTGCTTCTGAACGAGAAGATGACGGCGGAGAAGGCACTGAGCGCAGCGGCTGAGCGTGTCGAGAGCCTGGAAAGCGATCTTAAGGTGTGCAACACAACTCTTCAAGCAGAACAGACAGCGCACACCCTCACCAACACATCACTTGCCGAGTGCAACGACCGCGAAAACGCAACCTCCACCAAACTGGCGCAAGTAGCCAAGGCATTCAATATCAGTGAGCATTGACTGCGCGTGTTAGATGAGAAGCACAAGTTGACTCTAAAAAAGGCCCACACAGCTCTGAACAACAGTGAAGCCCGGCATACGGAGTGTGTGGCCAGCCGCGCCAAGCAGACCATAGCCACCGAAGAAGCGATGAACAATTCCGCTCGTGACGCTGCTAAGTGCCACTTCTCGGCGCGCCTAGAGACAAAAAAGGTGTACGACCTGCATGTGCAGGTACAGAAGCTGACCGATGAGTTGCACAACGTGAAACAAGACCGTTTTTTCCCGGTGCATGACTGCAGCACCTCCAATCAAGCTGAGCTCATGCACTTCAAGGCCACCTGCTACAGATCTACCGCCAGGCGCCCTCCACGGCGTGGTCGCGGCCGAACCATCACCCACCGAGACTTTCAAAGCACCCGCGGACAAGGAAACTCCACAAGTGGGTACGGAAAGCGAGAAACTGGCCGAGAACCTGACTCAGAAAAATAAGAAGGAATTGACTGATGAATTGACTGGAAAACTGGCTGATCAAGAGGCGGCGGTGTTGGAGATTGAGAAAGGGCTGATTGACAGAGAGAGTGTTGTGGTGAAGCGAGCGACAGCGATGTAATTGCGCCGAGTTACAGAACCACCTTACGAAACTTGAAGTCGGCAATGCTGAATTTTGGCTGAAGTAAAGGTTGCCAGAGAGACGATCCAAGGCTTAGAGAAGCGCCTGAGCCAGGAACATTTAGAAGGCGGGGTACTCGAGGAGGACATTGTTTCGTTATATCTGCTGCGGCCGTCGTTTTAGGACCCTCAAGACAACAACAAGGACCAGTAGGACCGAAGCCACCTTTACCTAGTTTACAACCACCTTCAATGGGTCCACAACCACCCTCAGGGCCGCAACAGCAATCTTTAGACGCCCAACAACAGCCTTTGCTGGGCCCAAAGCCATCCTCAGGGGCACAACAACAGCCATTAGGGGCGCAACAACAACCTTTAGTGGGTCCACAACAACCTTTCGAAGTTCCACAACCACCGGTAGACCAAGATACCACGCGACCTCCCAAATCCACTCGCAGATCAGAGTCAGCATATAATGAATCTCCTACCGGCCGGGCCGACTGGCCGAGAGTTTATATATGACAGAGACTATGGATACGACCGAGACTATCTATACGACAGAGATTATGGATACGACCGAGACTATGGATACGACAAAGACTTTGCATACGAAAGAGACTATGGGTACGACAGTGGATATGCGTATGACTCGTCCTACAGCGATGGACCAGCTGGGAAAGTGAACGACCGAGACTACGGTCACCGGTACTATCGGCACGATCACGAGGAACGGCGCCGAGAACTAGATCGCGACGACAAGGAACGTCGCAGATATGAAGATTCCAGGGATAGTGACCGTCGCCATGAAGATACACGCGTTGCCGTTCGAAGGGTGGACAAGGAGATCATTGCAGAGATACGTTCGCAAGTCCAGGTTGCAGGGTTCCAGCAGCAAGCCCAGCTTCGAGCACCATCGGGAGTCCCATAATATGCGCGATGAACTTTGTTGGATTCTGTTATTATGTGTAGAACATTGGTATTGCCCTCGTGCTGTGTCACTGACACTATGTCTTAACTGTCAGAAGTATTTGCCTTGAGATGCGAGTGTGGATTGTTATTTGAACTGGTTTCTATCACTACATCCCGTTAATTCATCGCTCAAATGTACATGTATTTTTCTGTTTCAGCGGTGAGAGCATTTACGGACACCCGGGTGCATTCGGAGGAGCTCCGGCTTCAGAACTACAGGACTTGCGAGCCTTTCTTGTGCAGAAAGTGGACGCCTTAAAGGAACTGGACGGCGAAATCAAGGAGCTGAAGACTGCTTGTGAGGCTGAGCACGCATTATATTTGGCCCAGAATGAGATCTGCACAGCCTTGCAAACTGAGTGTAGCACCTCACAGAAAGCCTACGACGCACTGAATGTCGAGTGTGGCGCTAACCAGACCACGTATTTGAGCCAGATAAGCATACTGACATCTACCGGAGAGGGGTTCGAAATCAGATTGGCCGCCTGTAATGAAGCGAAGAAACTGCTTCTGAACGAGAAGTTGACGGCGGAGAAGGCACTGAGCGCAGCGGCTGAGCGTGTCGAGAGCCTGGAAAGCGATCTTAAGGTGTGCAACACAACTCTTCAAGCAGAACAGACAGCGCACACCCTCACCAACACATCACTTGCCGAGTGCAATGACCGCGAAAACGCAACCTCCACCAAACTGGCGCAAGTAGCAAAGGCATTCAATATCAGTGAGCATCGAGTGCACGATCAAGCTGAGAAACACAAAATAGCTCTTAACGAAACACATACCGCCCTCAACGAAACTGAAGCCCTGTATACCGAGTGCGTGGCTAGCCTCGCCAAGCAGGCTATAACCAGCGCAGTAGCGATGAACGATTCCGCTCGTGCCGTTGCCATGTGCCACTCCTCGGTGCGCCTAGAGAGAAAAAGGTGTACGACCTGCATGTGCAGGTACAAAAGCTGACCGATGAGTTGCACAAAGTGGAGCAAGACAGCCTCTACCGGTTTACGACTGCAGCACCTCCAACTAAGCTGGGCCCACCCACTTTGAACTTACCCACTTTAAAGCCACCTGCTTCAGCTCTACCGCCAGACATCCTCCAAGAGATGGTCACGGCCGACCCATCACCCACCGAGACTCTCGAAGCACCCGCGGACAAGGTAGCCCCACCAGCGGGTGTGGAATGCGAGAAATTGGCCAAGAATATGACTAAAACAATAACACAGGAACTCACTCAAAACATAACAGAGGAACTCACTCAAAACATATCACAGGAACTGACTGAGGAATTGACTGAAAAACTGGCTGAACGAGAGGCGGCGGTGTCGGAGGTGGAGAAGGGGTTGTTTGTCAGAGAGAATGCTGTGGTGAAGCGAGAGACAGCCTCTCGGGAAGAGGAGCAGGCCTTGAAGGCAGAGAACATGCGTATGATATTTAGAGAGAAGCAGCTCATGGTGCGCGCACAGGCCCTGGATGAGACCATGGCGAATGGGCCGGACTATGACATTGTGGGCGCTCTTAAGGAAGCGTGTACACCCACTGCGGTGGTGGGTGAGAATGCGGGCGATGCAGAAAAGCCTGAGACATCTCAGCCGAAGGATGATGGCAATCCGTATGCGAATATGAATGCCAAATTTAGTATAAAGGATGATGGCGCGACAGGCAATTTCGCTGAGACACAGGAGCGTCTGGAGAATGTTGAAGCCCGCAATGCTGAACTCTCGGCTGAAGTGATGGCTGCTAGAGAGACGATCCAAGCCTTAGAGAAGCGCCTGCGCCAGGAACATATGGACCGAGGGGTGCTCGAGGAGGGCATTATTCCATTATATCTGCTGCGGCCGTCGTTGCTAGTGACATCGACTGTTATGATTGTATGAGGTGCTAATGTGTACGTGGTTTTTTCCTCCGTGCTGCTATTCGTACTGGCTGCGATGGTGTTTGGAGGCGTGCTCGGCCGAGGAGAAATGAGCCCAGCGGAAATGGATGCGCTTGTCCATAAGAAAACAAGCAAAGCGCATCAGCAGATACAGCAACAGCCACAACAACGGCCGAGCTCGCAGAGTGGGGAGTTTCATAGTGCTCCTAGAACATCTGAGGCTAGTGCAGTTTCTGGGTTCCAGAAGAAACTGTATGATACCCTTGCCACACAGCATCAGATGACTGATGATATTAAGGGTTTGAATAGGGATCTGGCGGAAAGGGATCGACAAATTGCCCAGTTCCGCCATCTATATGCGGAGGTGCATAGATCGGTCAAGGCATCGATCAATGGCAATGGCGGCGGAATTCTGGCGATCAAGACGCAATCGACCGTGGCCACATCTAGTGAGGTGGTGGAAACGTTGTCTCTGACATCTCAGACTTGTATGTCTATACCCTCCCTGCCCACCTGTGGTCCACCTCCGGTCTCCCTGCCTACCAGTGGACCACCTACGGTCTCCCTGCCTACCAGTCGTCCTCCTCTGCTCTCCTTACCTACCAGTGAGCCACCTCCGGTCTCCCTGCCTACCAGTGGTCTACCTTGTGCATCATACGCTTCCTGTGTGGTGCTATACTTGGTGTGCAAGGCTGTAAACCCTAAAAACACACACACATACATACATACATACATACATATATATATATATATACATACATACATGCATACATACATACATACATACATACATATATACATTCATCGATACATACATACATACACACATACATAAATACATACATACATACATACATACACACATACATAAATAAATACATACATACATACATACATACATACATTACCTGCGTTACAAATATACATACGTGCATACATATTACATACATACATACATACATACATTACATACATACATTACGTACATACATACGTACGTACAAACATACATACATACATACATACATACATACATATATATACATACATACATACATACATACATACATACATACATACATACATACATACATACATACATACAAACATTTTACATGGTGTCCGCCGGGGGTGTCCCGTCATCGCTGTCTGCACTTTCGGCAGCGTCAAGGGTTGCCTTGCACTAACATGTGCCTCGTGCGTGATTGTCGTGACAACAGTGAAAATCTCGGAATCGGCTACCTTGACGGTGTGACTCCCAAATGACTTTGTCCCCATGTCTGTTGGAATGGGAAGGGGAAGTATATACGACTGCGCGTATCTCCAGCCACCGTATGTGTCGACTGAAACGTCGACAGGGATGGAAGGTGGCCCTGATGTTGCCGAAGTGCAGACAGAGAGGACGAGATATTCCTGACATTCATACCGATGGTTCTTAACCTTATTAACTATGGGAAAAAGACAGCTGGCAAACCGACAGCGTTTAGTAATCTACCTCTAGTCCTAAAGTCTGGGCA
>LUCW03001125.1:15000-21003 GCA_001586965.3 Sphaeroforma sirkka | reverse complement strand
GAAACAAAATGTAGATAAATGATTCTGAGCCGTTTTTTGTAGTGTGACACTGCAGGGCATATCTCTTTATTTATTGTAAAGAACCATATCAATTATGGCAACGTCTCGCACGCTATATTAATGTGCATTTAAGACGGAGATACATCGGTACATATCTACTTCGCTGTTGAATAGTATTGCTTGCAAGCGATAACTATGCAGCAAGCAAGCACACCATGTATGCACACGCAGTTGGATGATTGCTTGTACGTAATTTGCCTAAGTAGTTTGAACTGTTAATTGAACGGAAGGGATCTTTGGATTTATAAATCGACGGGCAAGGGCGGCGCTGTTTAATAAATGATACAATGATCTACTCGTCGGCCTCGGCGTCATCTCCCTCCTTCTCCTCTCCTGTTTAGTGAATATATTAATTATACAAGTCGGTGTCAATCCTTTTTCAATATTTAATATACTACATACTCCTCTGACTTCGATGCAACTATAAGAGCAAAACTAGATATTCACGCAAATATAATCAGTTTTAAAACTTGACGTACTTCAAAACAAACTGTCTTTACCTTGCATGTCTGACGTCCATAGTGTTAGGTTATCCCTCAGAAGCTGCATAACCAATGTGCTGTCCTTGTAACAATCTTCACTTACGTTATCAAGCTCTGCAATAGCGTCATCGAACGCTTGCTTGGCAAGATTGCATGCCTGCGATAAATAAATTGATCAGTCAGTACGAATCCTAATAAAATGCAATGATTGAAATGCAGCCATTGAATTGTGTTGCAAGATTAGTTACTACCACTTCCTCCTTAAACTATTGACCAATCGAGGCAATAAGAAAAATGGAAGTGAGGCGGATCATATACTGTGATCACAATAAACACATACACAAGAAAAAAATCCATGGAAACGATCACTGGCAAACAAGCACAACAACGCCCTACAAATGGGTCAAAAATGTGAGTAAAACTACGGACTGACCTGGTTGGGTGAGTTCAAGATCTCGTAGTAGAACACGGAAAAGTTGAGTGCCAGACCCAGTCGGATGGGGTGTGTGGGCTGTAGCTCATCCTTTGCGATATCAGAGGCAGATTTGTAGGCCTCCAAGGAGTCGTCTCCGGACTTTTTGCGGGCATCTCCGGACTGGAACTCGGCCAAGTAACGGTAGTAGTCACCCTTCATCTTGTAGTAGAACACCTGGACGTGCGCGTGGGTCAGATGCGTGTAGTGTCAGCAGTCGGTGGTATAAATCTTCACTCTGGCCTACCCAAACTGAATTTTCGTTGAAATAATATACCAACGGCCTGCATTTGATCATCCCACTTAGATTTTGTCACTACCCCTTGACGATGACGATATTCAGATGAAAACAACAGTTTCAGGGTGCACGAATATAGATGACCTCTCACACAATACTCACCTTCGACTCTCCAGTCTTCGCAGAGGGGATAAGTTTGCTATCAATGACACTCATGATGTCTTCGCATACGTTGGTGAGCTCCTGCTCTATCTTCTGACGGTACGCCTTGATAATCTCTACCTTAGCGGTGTGTCCCCTGCTCTCCTCCTTGGCCTCTACGGACGATACAATGCGCCATGAAGCACGACGAGATCCGATACCGTTCTATACGCAAAGGTGAAGTAGAGAAGAGCTCTCTGTGTAAGTATACTGGCTATACTGTTTACCTTCTGAGTTACCATGATGAAAAACCCGCTCTACTACATGTAACTTAAAAGTATTCCACGTATTTCTCATAACAGAACATGCTGGGTTTAGATACTGAAAACGAGATAAGAGTTCACAGGCAACCTGGTTCAATGAAGCCTTGCAATAAATGTGATACTCAAACACCGAAACATCAATATAGAAAAGTGATGCAAGGCAATATTGACTCTTACAACGCATTTGGAAGATTGCAAGAAAAACTATCTGCGGCGGGTATCATAACAGGATAAGGCATATTTCAATCAGCCAGGCTCTTAAAACCTTAATCTTTCTATAGCATCTTTCTAGAGCATCTTTTTAAAACATGTCCTGGTAGATATTCCAGGTAAATAAACAAAGAAACACTAGCTTCATAAAAGACCACGATACAGATAAACAGTGCAGTACCTTGTAAGCAACGGATAGCAGGTTACGCTCTTCTATGTTGAGCTCCTCTCCTAGGTTGGCTACGAACTTCATGGAATCCACCATCTCGTCGTATCGCTCAGCCTGCTCGGCAAGCATGGCCTTGTAGACAGCGTCGGCTCTAGTGAACGCAAAAGCATATTAAAACGCAAGATTGAATTAGAACGTACTTTCGTATACTCGTTACGAAAAACAATATTAGATAACAATTTTGCCATGTTAGTACGCGTGTGTCGCTTGTAAGGACCGGCGCCTGCTTTGCATAGTGCTTCTTGGAGTGGCTTTGCATCAATGCAAATTGACAATAGTGAAAAATCCCAAGCGAAAACTCGGGTTAACCGTCTCAATTCTAAGCTGAACAGATGCTGTGTAGACATCACGAAGAGAAGCATAAAGGCACAGTTGATTAAACACGGTCACTAGAAGGTACCTTTGGTCTCCCATTATTGCGGTCTGGTCGGTGCTATAGAAGAATGTTTAGGTTGTCGGTTGTGCTTTGTGTGATGTGTGTTTTTGTTTGGGGTGTGTTTCGACATTAATTATGGACGATTTGTTATGAAAATTATATTTCTGCACACGGAGGCCGGAGCGTTAGAAGGCAGAAGCCACTCAGCGACTGGGCCATCTTTCGGTATGAAATAATCATAACACAAACATGTCGTATTTGGAAAACGTACTCAACCGATAAACGTACTATGCCATTAATTACTCTGGGCGAGGAATTAGGTTTTGAACTGTATATGAGTTCGTACCGGGATACAGAATAAGGTCCATACTTTATTGCTAATTCTGATCTGATATAACAGTAAATCCTATGATTTGTGAGAATATGTATATAGTATCTACTTACATGCTGGTGAAGAATTGGGATAAACAGAATACGACGCCAATCCTAATTTCATACTGATTTGGCTAAAAATGGATGAAGGGCATTGACATTTCATAGTGGCGATAAAATAAACCGAATCCGCCCTTTAGTTACGGACTTGGCGGAATGGAATTCCTGCCAATTTTTCGAAACGTAAACAGAACCGGTTTTTTAAAACCACCCAATTAAATAGCACAGTTAGTTTCCGACATACAAAATTTTAAAATCTATGTACCACAAAATAGTTGTATCAAAAATAAAACTTTTCCCTCTATTTCGGCATCGGGCCCGTGTGAAATTTTATCCGTGATGTTGTAATTGAAAGGTGTATGTTTTTATTTAATTAGTTACAGTTCGCTTTCAGAATTCCCTTCCAATCATACGAGTCTTTCTCAAAAGTGACAAACTCTGAAGATCTGGTCGCGGTTTCATCTCTAAAATCAGTAAATTCTATGCATGATCCTTCGTTCAAACTTGTTCTATTATTGATATGTGTTTATCATATTGATATGTTAAAAATGATATCACTGCTATTCGTATATCACACACAGTCGATTCACTAGAGTTCCGCCTGGTTTATGCTACTTCTCTTGAGTTGGCTATGAATCCTCCTTGAATTTAATCGTCTCTGTTTTCTTTGATCGTTCGAGGCACTATGAACTCCACCGGCGCATCCCGACGAACCTGCATTCTAAAGCGGAACGAATGCCTTATATATATATATATATATATATATATATATATATATATATATATATATATATATATATATATATATATATATATATATATATATATATATATTTATATGTATATATGTATATATATATATATATATATATATATATATATATATATATATATATATAATATATATATATATATATATATATATATATATATATATATATATATATATATATGCATATGCATATGTATATATATATATATATATATATGTATATATATGTGCGATGATGTGCGTGTGTGTGTGTATGTGAGAGAGTATGTGTGTATGCAACACGTGTTGTGAATGTGCTTCTTTTTTATATACTCTCTGCAACCGATACTAAAACATCCATACGACGAGCGCTATTTTTTTGGTGAATTCTGGTGACCTTATGGGCATTAAATCAATATATATATATATATATATATATATATAATGTGTGTGTGTGTGTGTGTGTGTGTGTGTGTTTAAGGCATAGGCCTGTATATATGTATGAAGCTGGCTCTGTTTGTATAAACGAGGAATATATTGTGTATGTATACTTTTAATGAATATATATATATATGTGTGTGTGTGTGTGTGTGTGTGTTTAAGTCATAGGCCTGTATATATGTATGAAGCTGGCTCTGTGTGTATAAACGAGGAATATATTGTGTATGTATACTTTAATGAATATATATATATATATATATGTGTGTGTGTGTGTGTGTGTTCATGTTTTCATTTGTATTTATATTTTCTTCCTTTTTTTTTTTTGGCTCACCCTGTTCACAGATAAACATGTGGATGTGTGCGAATCTAAAACGTGTGCACATAATCAGATATATACAATCTAAAACGTGTGCACATAATCAAATATATACCAGTATGCAAACTGAACTCATTGTGCGTATCGTAGACTGTACTTAGAAATTAGCTTTACGGACTGCAATTTTGAAACTTCACCCATTACATTTCAATAAAATAATAGCTTTTTTCTATGTGCTTTCTGAGAATATTCGCTGAATTGCCTCCAGGGACAGTCAGTCGTAGTCGATGTTGCTAATATAATTTCTCACAAGAAACCATAGAGAAGCGTGAGAACGAGAGCGCTATTACCAAATGAATAAAACTTTAAAACGATCCGATAGAAATCCTCGAGTTTGTACAAATTTCATTACAGATGTGAAATGCCAGCGCTATGTGTGTTTAGACTAAAAGGTCTTTAATAAATCTACATTTTGAGCAACCCTTTCATTCCATTTTAGCATCTGAGCTTTCTATGCCGTTCTAGTTGATCTATACTGTTCTAGTATATCTATACCATTCTAGTTTATCTATACCGTTTTAGTATATCTATACCGTTCTAGTTTATCTATACCGATCTAAACCCGCGAAGTATGAAGTGAGGTCATTTTTTCGGTTCCCTTCCATATGCTTTTATGCGTGCGCCAAAAAACCCAACATTGTTTGATGCTAGTGCCCGGCAGTCTCTCGCTAGGCTTTGGGTTAGCCATGTAGTGTTGCCTTATTTTATTGCACGGGGGTGCTTGTATGACCTTAGCTGTACCTGCACCTTTGACTCCCCTCTGAGACATCCAGGACCACTGCACCATACACAGCGATGCATAGCCCCATCTCTCAGTCACATGGTGATGGCACTAGATGTGGCGGTGTATCACAGCAACAGTTGAAAACAACCCTCCGCTTCGCCTTCTTGCCCATACAATACCCCATACAATAGCTGTACCGTTGACACCTACTACTGCGTCAGTCAGCCGTTTTAAACCTAAAACCATTTGAGAAGGGGTTTATGGGTTTAAACCCAAAAATTATGCAAGGAGGGGCTTGATAGTCACTCGTGTATGCATATGGTGTAATGCCGTCTGTGTGGCCTCATGCCACGATGCTACATACTATACTTTCTATGTAAGGGAGTGTAAGTTATGTGTGTATTAAGGGAGTGTAAGCTATGTGTGTGTGTAAGACACTTGTGCAGTGTCGGGGCGTGTGCGTGTGTATACGAATACTACTTATGAGTAGGTGTGTAAGTCATCGAGATACTACTCCTTCTGTGTACGTAAGCGTGTACAGAGGGCACTCATTCCCTTTAGGGGTCTGTGTATGTGTGAACTACTTCCGTTGTATATATATATGTGTGTGTGCCAGCAACCGTGCCAACAGTCCTAACACCTGCAGAATCAGACCCCGTATCATCCTACGGCTGCAATATCCGACATCGCATTGTCTAACCAGTGCAGTCGCAGGCGTAGGTACTGTCGTACGCAAACGCCAACCCAG
>LUCW03001125.1:0-5000 GCA_001586965.3 Sphaeroforma sirkka | reverse complement strand
GTAGTCCTTTAAAGGCCGTGTGCATCATGCTGCGATTGCGACCGAAGCGCTTGCAGCACTGCATCTGACTGTCCTCATCCAACTGCCTGTCAAAGGCTACGACAGGGCAAGGACGGGTGAGTGTGTTTAAAGGTACGTGTTGTTTGTTATTTTTGCAAATAGGTTGCTTATGTTAGTGCAGGTGTTTACTGTACGTGTTGTGTTGTAGAATATACCTATGTTGCATATATAGTCAAAGTAGCCTCCCGCAGTGTGAGCATAGCACCAAACTGAGGCTATCTGCCACAGGTCTTCCGATGACTCACTTTCTGTAATACCACTAAGACTGTGATCTAGAACATGGTAATCATAGAACCCTACAACCCTAAAACCTACCCTAAATCCTAAAATATGGGCCGGGGCAACCTCTTTCGTCCAGGCCGTTAATGCTAAACTTATACACACTCTACCACTCGCTACACGTAAAATCAAACAAAGCCTCACTCATACACACCTCACCGTACACTGACGCATAAGGCACTTACACACAATAACCTTAAAACCTTAAGACCTACACCCTCACTCCAACATACATCCCCACACACTAACCCCCTCAGCACTCACCCGCAGTCACGGGATCGTCCACCGTCAACTCCGTTTTTAACGTAAACATAGCGTTGTGGTTCAGAAAGTCGGCGATCTCCGGATGTCCCAGTTGCAGCGCTGTCTGATACGCGTTAAACCCCCACCTGTCCTTGAACTCAGCATTCGCGCCCTTGGAGATGAGATACTGCACAATCTCTAGCCTGCACGTGGGTAGGTGAGTGTGTGAGTGTTTGTGTGTGGTTGGGGGGGGGTAGTGGGGGTGGGGGTTGTGGGTGTGTGTATGTGGGTGGGTGGAGTGTGTACGTGTGTGTGTGTGTGTGTGTGTGTGTGTGTGTGTGGGTGGGTGGGTGGGTGGGTCAATGAGTGTGTATGTGGGGAGGGGGCGGGTTACTTCTTCAGATATTGGTGGCTATGGCTATGTATGTGCGTCCTTGCAGCAGGGATGGGAGGGCTGTGTGTTATGTGTGCACATATGATTTGAATGCAAAATACGCTCCTTTTCCTGTAAGATTACGTGCAACCTCATCGCCTGCATGTGGATGAGTCCATGCGATGTGTGGTTGTGTGTGTGTCGTTTGCGGTATAAGATGTGATGTCTATGTGTACGTGCATGCGAGTCTGAATGTGTACACATGAATTTAAATATAGCATTTTCCTCATCGATTGCAAAATATACAATCTGAACTAGGCATATATATATATATGAGTGTGTGTGTGTGTGTGTGTGTGTGTGTGTGTGTGTATGTGTGTATGTATATATATATATATATATATATATATATATATGTGTGTGTGTGTGTGTGTGTGTGTGTGTATATATATATAATTACCTTCCCTCCCCCGCAGCCACATGCAGCGGCGTACGCCAGTCGTAGTCCGTGACATCCGGATTGACCCCCCGCCATTCCAGCATTGCTTTGACTTTGTGCAGTTTGCCCTCAGCCGCTGCCTTACAGAGCTCCATTGCATCTGTGTCGCGTTTGATACTCACAGCCCCATGTTCAGTAAGCATGCGAGAGACCTCCTCATGGCCATTCTCAATGGAGTTGCTCAGTGGTGTCTTACCCCACCTATCGACGATGTTGACCTGGAGACGTATTGGTTCGTGGTCATGTTAGTGGTAAATCTATATATATATATATATATAATATAATATAATATATATATATATATATATATATATATATATATATATATATATATGTATATATGTATGTATATATATATATATATAGATATATATATATATACTATGTATATGTATATATTTATGTATACATTTACATTTATGTATATAAGAACATATATATATATATATATATATATATATATATAAAATATATATAATATGATGTGTGTGTGTGTGTGTGATGTGTGATGTGTGTGTATGTATGTATATATGTATGTATGTATGTATGTCTGAATGTATGTATGCATGTATGCATGGCATGTATGTATGTGTGTGTATGTATGTATGTATGTATACGTGCGTATATATATATATATATATATATGTAAGCTTGTATGAATACATATATATATAAATATATATATATATATATATATATGTGTGTGTGTGTGTATACATATATATATATATATATATATATATATATATATATATATGTATGTCGCATCCGTTCGCCATGGCATCAACCACATCCACCCACCTGCGCACCACTCTCCAGTAGCAGCTGCACAATCTCCACATGCCCCTCAGCCGATGCAATGTGAAGTGCTGTGTGTCTGCTTCTACTACTGCGACTATCAATGTTAGCTCCTGCCTCAATCATCCTCTGCATCGCCGAGATGTCATTGACAATGGCAAAGTGACACAGTCTGTTGCCTATCTCGTGGGGCATAGTACCTCCATGCTCTCGGAAGAACTGTGCGATTTCGTGATGTCCTGTGGTGTGGGGTGGAACCGTGAGTGAGCGGAATGTGAGCGAGTGAGTGAGTATGTGTGTATGTGTGTATGGTAGAGGTGTGTGTGTAGTAACGTTATATGTAGGTGTTATCACAGTGCGTATGTGGAAAAGAACATCATAATAGTATTACCTGAAGTCTTACGTTTATACTCAAAGTATATATATATATATATATATATATATATATATATATATATATATATATATATATATATATATATATATATGAGTGTGTGTGTGTGTGTGTGTGTGTGTATGTATATATATACATATATATACATACATATATACATATATATATATATACATATATATATATATATACTTTCATTATAAGCGTGAGACTTCAGGTAATACTATTATGAGTTTATTAAAAAGTTGAATCATACAAATTGATAGTAATATTATCTAGAGCAGATGTACTTCTCTATTAGTGGTTTTTAGGGGGTGGGGGGTGGTGCAGATGAAGACGCAGCTCATCTGCATTGGGGGTTTTTTTGGTTTTTCCACATCGTCAGATGTCTCACTGCTACACACATACTACGGCTCCGAGTTCGCATGCTTGCTGCTGTGCGTACGAACACACTAACTATGTTTCATACTATACACATGTGCTATAGTACGTAGTTATACTATCAGTTGAGTAACAACATACTAACCATGTTTCATACCATGTACATGTGTTATAATACGTAGGTACTTAATGGCGCGCACATTCCCACATGTCCGATAGATAGATGTACACACTTATTCATCTACATACACGCCTCCCTGTCTGTATATCAGTGACCAGACGATGCCCCACTGCCTATATACCAGTCAATACCATGCAAGTGCGATTCTACTAACGCAATACGTAAACGTTTACAGTATCCTACACTACATACATGACTATATTCCCACCCACACACACACGTACACACACCTCACACACACACACGTACACACACCTGGCACACACACACGTACGCACACCTCACACCCACACACGTACACACACCTGACACACGCACACGTACACACATCCTCTCACTCACGCACACACACCTCTCTCACACACACGTACACACAGCTCTCACACACACACACGTACACAGCTCTTACACACACACGTACACACACCTGGCAATACGCACACGCACACACACACCTCACACACGCATACACACACCTGACACACGCACACGTACACACACAGCTCTCACACACACACACGTACACACACGCTCTTCACACACACACGTACACACACCTGGCACACGCACACGTACACACACCTCACATACACACGCATACACACACCTGACACACGCACACGTACACGTACACACACCTCTCACACACGTACACACACACGTACACACCTCTCACACACACACGTACACACACCTCTCACGCACACACGTACCATTGTTCATTGCTTCTTCCAGCGGTGTGGTCTCCCACCGATCTGACGAGTTGATGTTCACTTCCTGGCTCACGAGAAACTCGACTATGTTGAACGACCCAATGGCAGCTGCCCAGTGCAGAGGCGTGCGATTGTCCTGTTTTATATGGACAAGGGACAGCCCCCGAAATGTTTAAAATGGGTCGTCTAGGTACACCACACAGTCTCATGGACCGTGTGTGGTAGCGGCATGAAGATCATAAACCCTGAACTCTAAAACCCTTACAGACACCGAGATGAGTGCGATATGTGTTATACGTATCATGCAGTAGGAGTGTGTCAGTAGCATGTGGTAGGAGACTATGTTGAATGAACCATTCACAGCCGCCCAGTGCAACGGCGTTCGACTGCTCGGCAGCGAGATATGAGATGGAACGGATTTACGTATAACGTATATGCAATGGAACATGTGCGAGCAATACAATATAGGAAGTCAGGTGGTATACATGCATACCCACAAATTGGACCCGTGAATATAAATGTAGTGTGTGGATATGAGTGTTAAGTGGTATGAGAATGCGTTGAACGCAAACGTGGCTGTCGCCCACTACAGTAGAGTGCGGTTCATCGCAAGATGAAGTACTGTGCATTTGACAATACACATCCGATTTTCTATATATATATATATATATATAAACATATATATATGTGTGTGTGTGCGTATACACACTTACAAACATATATACAGCATCACCATACACCAGTACACCACACCAACATCCCACACACCTCGTCTCCTTGTCGCAAGTCCGCCCCTCGCATCACCAACACCTTTAGGCGCTCTAAGTCCCCTTCAAGAATGGCTCCCTTGACATCCTTATCAAGTGCATGGGGCAGTGGAAGTCCTTCTGTGCCCATAGTAGGCTCGCCATAGGAATCGCTTTCACTGGAAGCATACTCGTCGTCCGTGTATTGGTGCCGTAGTGGATCACGGCCTAGGACAAGAGGCGATGTGGTGGGGGATATATTGAGTTGAAATGAGTGGACATACATAGATACGGATTGTTGCCATTTAACAAGTATACTTTTGTGTGTTATGT
>LUCW03001124.1:25000-26777 GCA_001586965.3 Sphaeroforma sirkka | reverse complement strand
TGATCAAGTTCACGTTTTTCAGATCTGAGGCATATTATGGATATTGTTTCACATAGCCATTGACAACAGCATACATTCCAACCAAGGGACGCATGGATATTCATTTGCAAATAGTCATGGATGACAATATCCATCCTACATATAACCCTTGGGCGAGACTGTTCATATCTGTATATAAGCTTGAACGTACTGGTTTACTTGTGCAGTCGTGTGTCTTCTATTCTCTGTCCGTGCCTGTCATAGTACGTGCCTCATTTGTCAGCATCCAGTATGACTTCTCATTCAGTATTGTGCTGTCGTACCCTGCTTGTCTTTCCCTGCAAGTTTGCTATATATCTGTATCTGGCAGTGTAGTGTCTACATATATACTTACCCCCACTTTTTTTTTTTTTTTGGTTTGCGTATCGGACAGTTTCACAAAAAAGTAGATCTCATCCGTGATGAGATTGCCACTGTAGAAAGGAATATAGAAAACATCGCCGAGAAGCATGGGCAGGCATTAGCCGCCATCAGTGAAAAACAGGGACAAAGTAAGTCAAGTCATACGAGCATGTTACACGCTTGTATGTATACTCAGTACATTTGTCATATACGTACATACACTTATATGCACTTAAATACACATATTATAGTAGCACAATCTATGCGAGTATGCATACTCATCACATTTACATACATGTACATACACTTACATACACATGCTATTTATAGTAGCACAATCTATGCAGGTATGCATACTCATTACATTTTACATACAGTTACATCCACATGCTATGAATAGTAGCACAATATCTGAGTACATACATATATCTGCATCTTGCTTAATCTGTTATGTTTATGTGTTGTCTAGTGAGGAATGAAGAGTTGGATCAAGTGATGGGAGAAATCAGTCGGTCGGCCAATCGCGTGCGCAAAGAACTTAAACTCATGGACTCAGAAATCAAAGCAATCCCCGAGGATCAGGCAGGCACAGCCGACACGCGCATGATGAAACAACAGGTATGGCTCATGCATGCGTCATAATCACACGTGGGATAAAACAATAGGTATGACTCATGCATGCACTCAGCTGTGCCTGTAGTCACACATGTTTATTGTCACGAGAGGTACGTCTGGAGAGTCCACGCAGACGTGTATATAGTGTCTCAGGTATATATTCAATCGCTCAGATGAACCAGATGTGCCTATATTCACTCAGATGTACCTATAGCCAATCAGATGTGCCTATATTCACTCAGATGTACCTATAGCCAATCAGATATGCCTATATTCACTTAGATGTACCTATAGCCAATCAGATGTGCCTATATTCACTCAGATGTACCTATAGCCAATCAGATATGCCTATATTCACTTAGATGTACCTATAGCCAATCAGATGTGCCTAAATCCACTCAGATGTACCTATAGCCAGCCAGATGTAACTAAAGTCGCTCAGATGCTCCTATAGCCTCATAGAAGTATCTATCGTCGGTGTTTCACTTCGGGAAAGCAATGAGCTGCATGCTTCTTTTCGGGTGGTGGAATTTTGGTTTAGGGTTTAGGGTTTAATGTTTTTCTCCCAGCTTGTGCGCAGTGTGACTTACATCGTCTGCCTCGCTCCTTCTGTCCCCGTTGACTGCAGCATTCAGCGTTATCGTTTTAAAGTGTAGGGTTTAGGGTTTATTTTTCCAGCTTTTACATCGTCTGCCTCGCTCGTTCTCTCCCCATTGATTGCAGCATTCAACGTTATCGAGAAAGTTCGTGGAGGTGATGACGGAATACAACGACGTGCAAA
>LUCW03001124.1:5000-20000 GCA_001586965.3 Sphaeroforma sirkka | reverse complement strand
TTAGTAAAATAACACCAGATATAGGACATTACAGACAACACTATAAGATCACTTATTAGTGAAGCGGACAGTGCCATTGATATTAGTAACATACCAGATCTAGAACATCACAGACAACACTATAAGGTCACTGATTAAATATTAGTAGAATAACAGATCTAGAACAATACAGACAACACTATAAGGTCATTGATTTGATTTTAGTAGTATACCCGATCTAGAACATTACAGACAACACTATAAGGTAAGTGATTAATGAAGCGGACAGTGCCATTGATATTAGTAATATACCAGATCTAGAACAGTACAGACAACATTATAAGATCATAGATTAGACATTAGTAAAATAACACCAGATATAGAACATTACAGACAACACTATAAGGTCACTTATTAGTGAAGCGGACAGTGTCATTGATATTAGTAACATACCATATTTAGAACATTACAGACAACACTATAAGGTCATTGATTAGATACTAGTAAAATAACACCAGATATAGAACATTACGGACAACACTATAACGTCACTTATTGGTGAAGCAGACAGTACCATTGCAACATACATATCTAGAACATTACAGACAGCACCTCTAGGTCACTGATTAGATATTAGTAAAATACCAGACCTAGAACATTAGACGACATTATATGGTCACTGATTAAACATGAAGCGGACAGTGCAATCGATATGAGTGACAGACATATCAGATCTAAAACAAATACAGACAACACTTCTTGGTTGATTTAAGCTGAAAGAAGGACAGGACACCTACAGGGTAACCGTTGCGCCAGCTATGCACAATGTTCTACTCAACACCAGTGAATATGATGCAAGGATGTGTCTTGTCGTTTTAGTCTTTCATAGTATGAATGCATTATTTGTACTGTACTTCCGTGTGCAACAGCTAACGAGACTATACAGCTTGTAAGTTCATGACATCACTTCCGCGGCATCCACTGCTAATAAGTGTATATTATAACACTCTCCAATACACTGAGGCACGCACCTGAATCTAATCACTAACTGCTCAAATTGGACTAGTATGCACAGCAATAAAGAGCCGATTTGGGTCGTTGAAATGCGCATGTCGGCACTCGGTACATGGGGCGGAAATAGATGTTGGACTCTAATTGAGCCACGCAAGCTGTGTAAACATTCTTTAATTTTATTTCCGACAATTTAGTCGGTAACCGCAACGGGCGGTATTTAGGCATTATCAATGTCGGTTCACTAAGGTCACTTCATTCCTTTTCGGGGGCGAAATCGACATTGACTCGCTTTCGCTTTCGCCGTTCGCAACCAGTGACACTTATTTGGGATATATGGATGTGGTATTCTCTCTTCGTCGAGACGATAAGAAAGCAGCCAGCCCCCACCCACCCGTGTGTCACTGCTCTGTGGCTGTTCACAGCCAAAGGGATTACTTGTAGAGTCGATCAACTACTCTCTCGCAAAAGAGTGCACTCCGTTTGTGTAGTGAAGGAGGCGTCTTGATATCTATCAACAGTATTTATGTCGAGGGCTTCTCATATTGGTCTATCTATGTAGCTATGGTGACCGCATGAGCACAGTAGAAATGAATCTGGGCCAACATTCTTGTGTTTGTTCCCTTTTCTGGGTCAACTAGTCCGAATCCAACGCAAAAGTGTAGACGTCCAGGATAGTGGGCTAGGGAACTATATTTCAAACGGCGAGTCCATAGTATTCCTAAGCACTACCTAACTGCGGCTAGATGAATGGTTCGCTGTACACTCGCGCTAAGTGGCTTGCCTCCACAGACTTGAGGCAACTATATTAGGAAGGCAGAGCAAGTATGCAATAGATCTTGTGACATTAATGGGCATTGTCACGCCCAGTTCTGAGGATGACCCCCTTGCGAGTTTGGTGAGAAGATATCTCCATCTATCCTTGTGTCCAATGTCGGGAAAGTCTGTGTAAAAAACTAAAGTTACGTGAATACAATGCTCAGTCAAAAAATAGAATGTGATATGAATTGGAATGCGAAGACATATTCTAAAGGCGACGGCTTTTAGTTTTCCATAATGAGAGACGAGATAGATAGTCTGACAAATCACACTTCAAACAAAAACTTACCAGTGGTGAATTGGCCGACGAATGTGCTGGGTACTGTATATTTGGGACACTATGTGCTGTGCTCAGAGTAGCCGCACCGTCTCCGGCTGTCCCATATATAGAGGTGAGGAAATGCATGATCCGACTGACGGTTTGCTCTTGCTGTGTATTCTTCTGGCATAGCTTAGAGAACTCCTCACGTAGATACCTATTGTCTGACTCTACGCTATTCAGCTTTCCAGTCAACTGTTTCTCTGAGTGGGCTAGATTCGCTAACGCTGCATCGATAAACTCCTTCTCCGATTCAGAGGTGTCCGACTTATCAACTCGTGTTCCCGCTTTCCTCTTCATATTTTGAAGGAGATGGGGTTGTCCACGCAAGAAGTAGGGGTTGGTAAACTGCACTGCATTCTCGCTGTATTGTATTCCTGTAGTACAGTCGATGGGTATCTATAGGTGTAGAACGAAAGGTGCATATCTCAATGAGCTGTATAGGCCGGATGTTTATGCCAAATAGGTGAGAGAAAGATTGAAGCTGGCATTTAGAAGGCTCACAATTGGTAGAATTGGCACATAGCAGCGATAATAGCACTCCCTCTGAATAATTGATTGGAGTGCCAATATTAGAAACGACTGCCGCACGCACTGCTGAGATATATGCCGTTAATAAGCATACCGACTCGTACTACATGTGAAGATCACTACACTCTGTTGTGCATGACTATGGTGAAATCAATAGATGTGTGCTAAAAATAAGCATCATTTGACCACAGAAGGAGGTCGCTTTCTACGACTAATGTACAAGCACTTTAATACATAACCCGATTGAACACACTGGTAATATCGAATATTTTGTACTTCCATACCTTGTGGAAATCATACATATTCAACTGACGAACAAAACTGGCAAACTTGTTATGTCTGAAGTACTGAGGGAGTATCTCTTTGGAGAATATGATAGAGTCGAACACAATGAATGATGTGCCGTCTGCTGTCCAAGCTATGTGTTGATCACTTTTAGGGTCCTCAATCATTGTTAATAGCTTCTGCAGGAAGGTTGATGCGGACGACATGATGAAAACACGCTTTCAAGTGTGACAATCAGATAGGTTTAAGGTGCGTGCAAATCTGACTTGTACCAGCTGCAAACATGCAACGCATTATTCAGAAGTGGCATGATGTCGACTGTTGATATATCAAAATATTCACTGTTATTTGCTGTATTATTTTTAACATTTATGAGTTTGTTTTTGTAAATATAAAAAACGAAAAAGCCTTTACATATTTTTCTGTAAAAATAAAAAATAAATAAAATAAATTTAATGTTAATTTTCGGAAACAAATATATGCGAAGAAAGCCACAGAAGAAGATCAATATATTTTGCCCAGACATATGATTATATTTTACAAAAACCAAAAAAAATCCCAAATGAAAAAAAAGGCCAGTCTATACAGTCTACAGTCTACACTCTACCGTCTACAGTCTACAATCCACAATTCTACACCCTACATAGTGAACACTGAACTGTCTAAATACTGTCGTCTGTCTAGTAGAGCGTCAACACTCATACACTCAACAGTCTACAGACTCTACACTCTACGAGTCTACAGTTTTATACCTGTGAGAGGCTGTGAGGCAGACCTGAGCTACCATGTCATTATTATGTAACGATCTGTACGTTTTCTTATTGCATTTTGGGAAAGCACATGATTCTTTTTTCTTAATTAAGAATCTGAACCCAATTCCTATTAATCCTTTACGCAAAATCGGCAGAATCCAAAACTTAAACCCATTTTTTTCGCTACGTGATTATTAATTAAGAATAAGATACTAATCGTGTCAAAGCGGTGGTACTTAATGCCTTAATCCTTCTTTCTTAATTAAGAAATAGAATATTTCTTAATGGCCCAAAATTGCGCTGCATACTTCATAATTCCCAATTCTCAATTTGCTCACCATGCATAAATCTTAAATTTTCAAATTCAGGAATGTGCCTTAATACGTATTTCTTACAAAAATTACGGCAGTTATTTTACTTAATTTTTTTTCGTAATAATGACATGGTAGGTCACTGAGGCTGTGACCTGACTCTCTCTACTAGCTAGTATTTAAATATTTAGTAGAGTTAGCGAGGCTCTGAGCAGTCTCTCTCTCTGTGTGTAGAGTAGAGAGTGTCAGAGAGCCACCAGAACTAACTCCTGAGTCCTGAGTCCAGAACGGCAACTCTCGGACGGTCACACTCTACATACATTCCCACAGTGACACTGTGACTGTGTGACAATGTCATACGAGAGTGTTCGTGTAGCACGACAGTGCGACACACATGACAATACACATAGCTGTTTACACACGCAGTCACACATATTACACAGTATCTCAAGTTCTCAACTCTCACACACACAGTCACACAGTCACACACGAGACTTGACTCTCAACGAGAGAGAGAGAAAGTGCGAGAGCGAGAGACAGAGCGAGAGACAGTCAGACAGAGAGAAAAGTCTGAGAGTCCGAGACCCCGAAGACTGAAAGTAACCGAGAGTGTATTTACCGAAACACGGAAGCAGAGACTTAAGTCTTCAACACACAAGAATCTCAGAGTGAAGTCTCAACAGGACACTTATTTCTATTTTAAAAAAACAAAATCAAAACTAATGTATTTTTATTTATTTAAAAAAAATCACACACGATGTGAATGTGATGACTCACGGTACTCATGACTCATCTGACAACTGAGTCAACTTTCTATTTTAGAAAAATAAATATATATATCAAAAAATCTCAAAAGGCTACCCGTTTTTACTCTCTTTTTCAGGTCTTCAAATTTGTCCTAAAATTGCGCGCCCTTTAATCATTTTATTGACAGACGCAGCCATACAGTCCATTTCGTTGTTTTCACGGGTGCACAAATCGAGTGCAAATTGAAAATTGTGATTGTTCGTTAACTACACACAATTTTGTTTCAAAAAAAGCAAAACAGATTTACATGTAGATACATATTTACCTGTACATACTGTATCATAGCCTTCTATTTACATCAAACAACTGTATTATTTTAAGTGTATACACATAATTTTTGGTTTTTTTAGAAAATATATAAATCACACAATACATAAAATACTAATTTACTGTAAATAAATATATATAAAATGTATGTACATACTGTATAGTGGTCACTGGTCAGTGTTTTCTAGAAAACAATAATTTTTCATAGTTTTCATTTTCAGTTTTTTTAAAAGCAAAAACAATTTTTACATATATAAAAGCAAACAATAGAAAAACATTTTACATATTCACATATAAAAATAACAAGATAACGAGGCTTTCACTCAACGTTTAAAAAAAAAGAAGGCTGTGTCGGACGACTGACACAGTGACACTACTAGGGGTTTAGACTCAAATAAACCTTACAATTCGGAATTACATCCGAACCGCCTGTCAATACATACAAAATACATTCTGTGTTTGTCTTTTGTTTAAAAAAAACAATTAAAAAATGTAACCAAATAATATTGGTCTTTTGAAAAAAGAATTGCTTATTTGTTTAAAAAAAAGAAAAAACAATACAATCAGTCCTCGCAGCTTGTCCCTGACCGCCACAGGCCAAAAAGTGAACATCTAACAAGTGGACACCTACTTTCATTGTTTTTTTAGTGTTCTGAACAGGCGAGTCCGGCGTCATACGTAGAATCCAAACAATTCGTTTCAAAGTTTATTCATTTGTTTTCTTATGCTTAGGCCTAGTAGGAGAGAAATCTGCCACAGCTGTCTGAGTCCTACTTTCTTGTGCCAACGTATCAAACTCGCGTTGCATACGTCGCAATTCTTGTCATAGCTAACACTTTCACACACCCTGTCTCTGAGAGGTGGTGTGCATATTTCAATCCATATTCAATCCACATAATTGCTTCTCCTAGTGAGCTATCTCGTAATTATTGCAGTCTCTCCATGTCGGATATCTCTTCCTGATCATAATGCTGTGATGCGAACGTGTAACTCTCCACTTGTTCACTTTCACTATTAATATCACCAAGAGATACAGATTGTTGAGTTTTTTTGCTTGCATCTGTTTCATCGAACTCATCTACATCCTTGGGTGTGCGATATATACCCTGAATGAGGTCCTTGCGCAACAATGCAATTGATGCAGTAGCTGAGAGACAGAATATCATTGTCACACTCCACATCCATCCAAGCCTAACAAATTCATTCTAACTCTCTTAAGGACTAGATGATTCCCCTGCAGCACTATCCACACCATCAACATCCATTGCATCAGTTGCAGAATCTGTGTCCAAATTTCGTGTGTGAACTGACATCTTGTCTATCACTTCAGTTAGATCACAAAATCACTCCTCGCCCGCGTGTGAAGCAGAAAACACCTTGTATGAAAATTTAAGAAAATACTGACCAATCATATTGCTTAAGTAGACATCTATCGAAGCAGACAACTGAAAAGTGGACAGGTTGCGGGGATTGATGTCTGTATACATAAAATAACTGGTTTCAAAAATGATTAAAAAAACACCGTGTCAGTCGGCGGCTCACAAGTCATTTTTAAAACAAAAACGTATAGTATTTTGTACCTCAGTAATTGCCCAATGTCTATTGTATACGTACAACGGACCGATCTTTAAACGTTCATATGCTAAACGTAATGAGTCGGAGTCTGTCTTTTTGTTTCAATTTATTTTTATACAAAATTTGTCGCTGAACATAGACAAAAAAAGTGCAATATAGCGATTGGCGAATGCAGGGCTTCAGGCTCACCGCCCAATGCCAATGGCTAATTGGCTATTGGATACATCAGATTTTGATATGCAATTGTTTCTTTAAAAACAAAATAACAACAATAAAAAGCATCAACAGCTTTTTATTTTTTTTAGCAATAAAACAAAATAAAAAGGTGGTATGTACATATTTGCAAAATACAATATTCTTAGTTCCAAAAAATGGAAAAACAAACTTGACGAAGGAAGAATTTCAAATTCACGCAACAAAAAGAAGGAACGAATAGCAATACACCATCTTATGGATGAGAGTCACTTTCAGTGAAATTAAGCTACTATTCCATTGGATTTTGCACATAGAACATCGAAGATCTCTAGTTTACCTGCAGTTCATGAGTCAGTATATATATTTTTAAAAAGAAAAACAAATTGTTTGTGGACTCTATAGTCTATATATGGTGGATTAGTAGGTTTCTATTTCTTGTCGTTCTGTAGTATTAAACCAATCGATAATCGGATAAATATAGCCGGGACCCATATACGGTTGACAAAATTGGAATAGACGCCCTAAATATATAATATTTCGATAAAGCATTTGTTTTAGGAATGTAATTTTCGCACATATATTTACTATATATTTATAATTGGAATATATTGCATCTCCTATTCTAGAAATAGGGAATTGTCCTACATATACTCCAATAATAATCACAGTTATATCAGTGATATCATTTCTAACTGATGGAAATACTATAACATCCTTTCTTGCTTTTGGGTTCACCAGTAACCAGATTCCTCTGTTTAGCGTACCAAATCCGAATTCCCATCTTCACGAATTTTACAATATTTTTCAAAAATGGACCTTAAAAAATGGACCATAGCGGCAGAGCCTTCAAATTGAATCAATACCAATTATTAGACAATAGTGTCAGAGTCCGAAAAAGTTCTTCCTCTTTTAGTAGTAGAATTATTTCTACTCAGAGTCAGAAGGCAAAGCCTTCTATCAAATACGAAAAGGGGATTGGAGAAGGAGAAGGAGGCTCAAAAAGAAGAAGAAAAAAGCAAAACTGTTGCAAAACCACAAAGACGAACAATACAATCCCCCGCTGGGCCTGTTCCTCCGTGACTGTGAGTGACGGAGTTCACACTTCACTAATAAGAGTCTGAGAGAGAGTACAGTTGAGAGTTACGGCTACGAGTGGTTCTCCCAGACGTATCTCTTGTGTGGCCTGCCTGAGAGTCTGGCTGAGAGACGGGAGTCGGGGGCTCTCTGGCCTCTGCTCTATTATCCATTAGGGAGTCTGGGACAGGGACAGTAGGACTCCCTGGATCTTATAGAGCGTGAGGATGTCTAAATACGGTATACCATTTTATTGTGGCAATTGCTTAGAAATAACCACATTTTAAAAATGGTATTCATTTGATAAGGTCAATTTTAAAAATGAAATAAGAGTAGTGTTTTTCTTCGCTACACAATTTGTCGAATCAGAATGAACGCTAGTGTGTATACTAGCCGAGAATCCGGAGTGAGTACAGGAGTAACAGAGTATGTTTTAAAAAAGTGCAATCTGAGCTCATTTATGTTAGAGAGTACTCTAGTAAGTATAAACCTCACAAATTTAGAAAAAAAGTTTCTATGAATTTATGAAAATGACCTACAAGCTACCGGCCTACAGCACCGCTACAAGCTCTCCTCAATTGAAGTTTTTAAATATGGGTCTATGAAATATAAAAATAAAATCCAAACGTTAGCGTTTATATTTGGGTTTTAAATAAATATAAACGGGACTACAAGTCCAGTATGTATTCCAGTCCTACGGACTTCTGAGTCATGGTAGTCCGCGACTCCACACTCCACAACCCATGGCACCCTAATATATAAATAGCGTCACAGTGCCTCCTGTTCAACAGGAAAGAAAAAACCCCATATTTGTTCGACTTTAAAAAAATACGGTTTGAAATATTTTAAACGTTTAGTAAAAGTATCTATTATTCTTTACTTCTGAGCTCTACTACATAGTAGTCTCACTCAGAGATTTAAAGAGTATATCTAGAACAATAAAAAGGTTTGGATGATTTTATTTCAATGACCCACTCCCACAGTGAGTCAGCGACACTCCCTTGGCCTCATAGCCACGCAGTCTCTCTAGCGTAGAGAGTAAAGTCTCTGAGAGACTCTTACTCTCGTGCTCACCGAGAGTTAGAGACAAGGGAGGTCGATTCGCCTTTTGAGAAATAGAGAAGAACTTTTTTTTCAAATACAATGTACATAGTTTAGGTTTGTTTGTTTTTCCAATAAATACAAATTCATACATTCTGTAGGCTATTTATTGTTGGAAACAAATAAATATAAAAATAAGTATGGACGCTGAGTCACTGTATTAAAAAAAAAGACAGGCGTTATCAACACTCACATACTCGTACCTCACAATTGCACAGTCTGCTAACACTGCACAGTCTGCTATGTTTTCAAGCTGTATCGGTTTAGTACGCCTTCGGTTCAGGTTCTCCGTTATCATCTGTGGGTTTTATGATTTGAAGTTAGCGGCAGTGACTTGAATAATCTGTTTATGGAAATGTACATCAAAGACTGTAGCAAAGCAATCAATAAAGCTGGCACGCGGGCATTTATCACGAACAGCATTGCCCAATATGTACGTTGTAGAATCAAAGTAGCCAATTCCAATAAGGCGATTATAGGTACGTACCTATTGTCCAAAGAGTAATAAAATATATACTTCTTAAACCATACGTGAACACTGATATGTAGGAAACATGCCTGTAGTCTAGATAATAGGCCGCTATGCCCAGCGAATTGAGCCATCCCGAGACCGGCTGACATTCCGCGTGTGAGGTGAACCTGCAACCACAGCCTGGGAGAATAAGTACCGGAGAGGTGGGGTGCATGTGCGACCAGATGGTTCGTTTTACAACAGTATCTGTTAGATCACTTTGATTACTTCACTCCAAGTATGCGTTGATCCTCACTGAACTATCCCTCCCTCGGTAGTAACTTTGAGCTGATGTTTACATCCCGATACATCACTTGAACGTTCGTTTGTCCCGCTTGTCCAGTCAAAACTATACCACGCTCGTTTGGAGGCCGATTCTATTTCAAGCAAGTAGCAAGGTTGACTACATATGTACACGCTAGCCGGGACCTAAGCAGTTTCAAATACACCCGCTTGTACAGCCAGTTATAGGTTAGGGTTTTTCGTACGTACGAATATGTGAAGTAGAACAGTAAACTGATTACTGATCAAACTACATTCTGCTCCATCATCTAGCAGGGTATTTATATCTCTATTTCCAACAGTGGCATATCCACATATAATCACCATGCGATATATATTTTGTCTGGATACGGTGACATGATAAGGCCAGTTAATTTGCTGACGATTAATTATTCTCAGAAAGTCGCTCGCATTGCCGTTCAAGCTGTGTCTTCATATCGGCGAGTGGTTTGTCCATATTTAATCAGTACGTGTCAAAATAGAAAACGATACTATTTGATAAATTAATAGAGACCAGAAATGTCTATTTACTTGTCAGAAATATCAGAGTGAATATTCAGACATATCATGCAAAAATATTAGAGTGCGACGTCAGCTTGTTTGCTTTCGGATGTAAGGTCATAGCAGCTTACTACCAAATGCACCGATTTGCCTGCGATCAAGTACTCCAAATCAAAGAGTATTTATCGTCCAGTACTCCTCAGATAGACTATGTACATTTTATATACATGTTTAGTAATAGATTGATTTCAATTATATACATTTTATATACATGTGTAGTAGAGATCTGAGTACCCTGCGCCACTTTCTTCAGGGTACTGTCTCAGGGCGACTTCTCAGTACAGTTCAGCTGGGCAGCCACACAGTGGGCTTAATGATAAGGGCGAGCAAACAGTGCACCGTGGTGTCAAGCCATGGCTTTGGGTCAGATGGGTACACCTACTTTTTTCAGGACTCCCAACGACATTGTCTACCTGAAAGTCCACCTACCACACACCCCATTCACCCCAACGTCCTTATTTGTACCACTACCGGATATAACACTATAGCCCAAATCCCGGTTTAAAGCACTACTGCAGGCCCACTCAACTCGCTACTGTCGCGCATCCTCCGCAGAGTCTTTGGCCTTTGCATTCAGCACTGTGGATTGTATCCGTCGCGCTCACACATGTGTACACACACGTGTGTGTGTGTGTACACGTGTGTGTGTGTATGTACACGTGTTGTATGTGTAATCTCTATGACCACGTTGCAAGCTCAATGACACTCACCACTGTCGAGATCCCCCGAGGTTTATAAAGCACACATCTATCTGTCGGCTTCCGGACAGGATAGGGTGTGCGTGACTGTTCATGTATGCACGGACATATATGCACCTCTATACGTATGTGTGTGTATCGGCCACCCTGAGTGTGCGTGATAGGTGATGCCAAAGTATGTCTGTGTACGAGTATGGGACTGCTGATGTACGTAAGCACACTATATATCTCTATCGCAGCATCTACTGACCTCCACCAAACTTGTGCACACAGACATTCTCGCTGTTCGTCCCGTAGTCTACTGAGCGGCGGTTCTTCAGTCGCCTGGTCGATCGGTTTCTCATCAACTCCTAGTTAAAAATAAGTAAAGGAGTTAAGTAAAGAAGTTAAAGTAAGTAAAGATGAAGGGATATACGTTAAAACTATGACAAGATTAGTACAAATAAAGAAGAAGGGATACGTAGGCATATGTGCATGTGGAGATAAAATAAGTAAACGAGAAGGGGTATAAGTTAAAACTTTGGAAGCACAGACTGGACTGAGACACGTCTGTGGTCTTGAAGGGCTGGATTGGAATTGTACACGAACTCGAGTGCAAAGTTCGGTACCATTCTATTAATAGAACAGGATCACCACTTGTAAAGACCATTAATAGACACTGTTCTGTTCATGTGCACATCCAAACTATATCAATCTTCATGCTATTAATGGAACAGATCAACACATATAGTTCCCTAATACATACATGTAAAGCTGTATTGTTGATAGTATCGTAACAAATACCTGGTACAAATACACACATTATAACTGTATGGATGATAGTATCATTATATACATCTGGTGCAAATACACACAATATAACTGTATTCTTATGTGTTTCCCATATCACATTCCTGGTACAAGTGCATACAATATAATTAAAACTGTACTATAATAGTATCGTATCATATGCCTGGTGTAATACATACATCACAACTGTATTGTCAATAGTATATCATATCACCTACACACATTACAACTGTATTAGTAGTAGTATCATCATACCTGATGTACTAGTAATAGTATATCAATCACATACATATATTATAGCTGTACTAGTAATACTATTATTATACCTGATGTACTAGCAATAGTATATCATACCACTAAAATACATTACAACTGTACTAGTAGTAGAATCATCATACCTGATGTACTAGTAATAGTATATTATATCACCTACATACATTACGACTGTACTAGTACTAGTATCATCATACCTGATGTACTAGTAATAGTATATCATACCACATACATACATTACAACTGTACTAATAATAGTATCATCATACCTGATGTACTAGTAATAGTATATCATACCACATAGATACATAACAACTGTACTAGTATTAGTAATAGTATCATCATATCACATACCTGATGTACTAGTAATAGTATATCATACCACATGCATACATTACAACTGTTTTAGTACTAGTAATAGTATCACCATATCACATACCTGATGTACTAGAATAGTATATCATACCACATACATACATTACAACTGTACTGTACTAGTATTAGTAATAGTATCATCATATCACATACCTGATGTACTAGTAATAGTATATCATACCACATGCATACATTACAACTGTTTTAGTACTAGTAATAGTATCACCATATCACATACCTGATGTACTAGAATAGTATATCATACCACATACATACATTACAACTGTACTAGTATTAGTAATAGTATCATCATATCACATACCTGATGTACTAGTAATAGTATATCATACCACATACATACATTACAACTGTACTAGTATTAGTAATAGTATCATCATATCACATACCTGATGTTCAACTACAAAGTGTTGCTGTGGTCCCAATATACTGCCAGGACGACACAGCCGCACCCACGCAATGGCCTCTTTTGCGGACAGGCCATACTCAGCCATCAGCCACATCGCAGTCAACGTACCAGTCCTGCCTGTGGGGGATATACGGTAGATATGCATGGTAATGTATATATGGCGAATGGTATAGATGTGTGTGTGTGTGCAGATAGGTAAGTTTATATATATATATATATATATATATATATATGTGTATAATGAAATAGATGTGTGTATTTACATGTTAATATATAATATAGAATGGAATAGATGTGAGTAAGTACATATGTTAATATATTTATGTAGAATGGAATAACAGATACATGTGTTAACACACATATGTAGAATGGAATAGTTGTGTGTAGATACATATGATAAATACATGTAATGGAATAGATTCGTGTACGTGCGCGTATGTACATACATTCATATATATACAAAATGGTATACATGTGTGTATGTGTATGTATATACTTGTATTAATATATATACAGAATGGCATACATGTGTGTATGTGTGAGTGTATACTTATATTAATACATATACAGTATGGTATAGAAGTGTGTATGTGAGTGTATATACATATTTTATTGTCTATATAGAATGCCTCATTCGTTAAGGATACACCAAAATCTATATTAACTAATACGCTCTAGATATAAATAGAACTACACATTCGTATTGTACAGTTCGATGGACACAACAGACCTTCACATAAAATACAAAACAATAAACGACAGACCTTCTCTCTCCCACTCACCTAAGCCTGCCTTGCAATGCACCGCCACAACGCCTTCAGCCCTGTCCATTACATTCAGGAACCGGTCCACAATGTCCATGGAAGGGGTTGTGCCGTCAACAAAGTACATGTCATGATGTTTTATTCCCTATCCAAATAAAGTACCAGAGGAGGGAGAAATAGGAATAAATAAGCTACCTACAGATCCAGCCAAAGCACACACAAGGGGCTAGTACAGCAATAGAAAGGGGATTTTATGTTTTATTCGACAGTCGAATTGTCCGAATAAACTACTTGGTTTTGGTATATATATATATATATATATATATATATATATATATATATATATATATATATATATATATATATATATATATATATATATATATATATATATATATATATATATATATATATATATATATATATATATATATATATATATATAATTCTTGGTTCTTGATTGTTAATCGATTTAAAAGGCGTGGTTCTGTTCTGTGGTTAATCATATAATGATATATTCAGGACAGGTTATGGGCCCTATTTGTTTTGACTCATCCCTTCGGACGAATGAACTCACTGAGTGCTAGTTGCAACGTTTACGACGAAGCTTTGATTCGAGTTGAAGTAGTGAAGAAATGGTACGTCTATTTTCTTCACACTCTAACATACATATCAAGGTGTGTGTGTCACATATTCATATAGGCAGCAGGGATACACACATAAACTATGTACAGCACCGCAGTTAGTTGCAGTACGCTGCGAACTTAGTTCAGGATTAGTTGCAATACGCTGAGATATGCTCCTCGCAGATGACCATTGTTTTTGTATGACAACCTGGTTGTTACCAATTTTTAGGGTTCCTGGTTGTGTATATGAACACAAACACGCGTCTGTGCATGTATACCAATCAATACGTTCTCACGTATGTGTATACCGTCAAGATGTATTCACATGTTTGCGCTTATTATTAAGTACCACACAGGGGTATACAGTACATGTACATTGAATAGACACACGTATGCTTTTACTTGTACATTGAATAAACACACGCATGATTGAAAACTACATGTATGCCCTTATGAATAAATATATAATCTCACAAATGATTATTAAAAAGCGATAATTTTAGAAACATAATGATAATGTCAAATATATAACGTACTTTAGGTCGGTATTGACAATAGTATATACTAAACGATTTAATGATAACATTATCCCTATAACAGTATCATAAAATAAACTTCATGTTCACAATCACACATCGATCACTTTTACACACATATATATATCAACA
>LUCW03001122.1:10000-11682 GCA_001586965.3 Sphaeroforma sirkka | reverse complement strand
ATGTCGAAAGCTTGTTTTATGATATTTTGTTATATTTGCATGTTTTTTAATCACTTTACATCGTTTTGGGCTTGGTTTCGGCATTATACATGATAGAGGTAATGTATTCAGCCTTTTTTATTGCCCGCAACTTGTCACATCTTAAACTCAAAACGCTCATCATTCCCTCCAGATTGTACAAAGGAGACGCTATGTGATCTATATGAGAAAGTGCTCGAGGCCTCACATAGTCAACCGGACGAGTGTGCCCGGGCGCTGGTGCACGGCAACTATGTCTCTCAACTCTTGGCTATCTTCAATACATGCGAGTCGGAAGGAAACACCGTGCTTCTTACGGTTATATACCAGCTCATCGAGGTGTCCTTCTCGCTGAGCTCGCATGATTTGTACGAGCATTTGCTCTCGGCCGAACATATTTTGGATGTCATTGGAGCATTGGAGTATGATCCACAGGTATGTGTAGTAGATTCGTGTGGCATCTTGAGGTACTAGACTATTCTTTGTTTATCGAATACCGGTCATAATTCATGTGTATATACAATTCTGCTTGGCCACTCGCTTTATAGTAAGGTTATGATGTGTACATCTTAGAAATTACGGTATTGTCGTACCAACTATGCTCACTTGTCACTGGTGCAGATTGATCAATATATTATCCAAATGTAGTATGTATGTATATACATATGTATTTGTATCTATGTATGTATATGTATATGTAGTTGAATATATATGTATATGTAGATGTAAATGTATATGTATATGTATATCTATATCTATATCTATATCTATATGTGTATGTGTGTGTGTATGTATACGTAATTGTATATGTATATGTATATTTATATGGCTATGTATATGCATTTTTATGTATATGCATATATATATATATATATATATATACTTATACATACACATATACATATATATGCATATATATAAATGTATATATATATATATATAATATGTATATATATATATCATTTTATTGTTTCCGGTTTGGCAATACATCAAAGAATTCGAGAGATCTGAGCTCATCTGTAGTGTATCATTGGGCGAATATTACATCTTAACATGATTGTCACCACCTGTACTCATCCAACCGATATCGAATGTGCCGCGAAGAGAGCTCGTACTTGTTTTCTTTGACATGTTCTTCACAGGAGGATAGTCGTGTAGTTACCATATGTGGGTGCCTTACTGAAATACTATAGATTAAATATGTAACATTTGAACTTACACCTGCTACCACTCATTCCCATATGATCACATACGCTCCACATTAGTTCAACGGCTACCATATTTTCCCACACAATCGCACGTAAAAGTCAACCCACTCTACTTGGGATCTCAATTTTGCAAGCTATCATTTATTCCCACACAATCGAATCTCATTGCTTTCCACCACTGTAACTACACCTTCCTATACAGCTGCACGTAAGGATACAACACAGAAAGGCTCTACGCTTGGCCAGGCCGCGTCTCCCCATCGCGTTCAAGGACGAGAACCTGGTGAAACACATCCTGACGACCTTCCGCATACAGTATCTGGCAGATACCATATTATTTAAGTCGCTCATCGACTCAATATACGCCATGGCAAGTAATTTCGTCGCCTTCAATAAGGGTGAGATAGTCAAGAGTATCGTCGAGGAAGAATCGGCGTGGATCGATACGGTGTTCAA
>LUCW03001122.1:0-5000 GCA_001586965.3 Sphaeroforma sirkka | reverse complement strand
GAGACACCGAGGGGCATGTCTATCACCACACCGTCCGTACTTTCTGTGCCCACACAGGCGGCAGCACAGCTCGACAGCACGACAAACACTAACCGATTCATAGGCGTGACCACGAACACGCACAATGATGTAGACATTGAGTTAGATTTAGATACAGAAGAAAGTGGAGCGAGTATGGATGTAATGACCACCGAGGATACGATGGAGGTGCCGGAGACCAGTGAATTTGTAGGTGCTGTCGATGGCAATAACGTAGACGACACGGGGGCGGACACGCAACTGGCTGACATGTCTATGGGCGAAGACAGCGATATCTGGCAGAGCGCTGGAGTGGATGTAAAAGAAGCCGTAGATACACACACGAGCACTGACACAAACACCAATGCGCATGGTATACCGAGTCTGGGAGGTGCAATGGTTCGGGATGCTCCTATCAATGCCGCAATGGGCATGAGTACGCTGGGTGCAGAGCTCCAAACAGAAGTCAGTGAAGCAACCAACATTTGATTAATATCTAACTAACAATATTATACTTATTATATATATATACATATATATATATATATATATACAAATGGTTACAGAATTGATGGTGGTTGACTTTATCGAAGCGGTCTCCCTTGAGAGTCTAGTGCCCGGTGCTAAAGTCGCATGCCCAGTGAGTGTGTGAAAGTAGATATACATCGCTGTTTGTATGGACGTTTGTAAAAAGTGCGGCGCCATTGGCTGGTGCCACAAACCGTTTGAACTATGTGTTTATTAACATATGTTTTGAGAATTGGAGTCTTAGAACTAATCCAGTATCTACCACTGCAAGCACATGGTAAAATTCTTGTACGTGTTTATACACAATTATAGCTTGCTTGTTTGTCAAAGTAAGATTATGGTCCACCTTTGCTATCAGTGCGTCAACGGCTTGCACCAGCACACGTGGGACTAACCACATGTACAACGGTCACAATGTCCTCAGTTGCGTCCAAATAAAACGATAATGAAGAAGCAGGCTTCGACAGAATCAATTCATTGCGATACCTTCTCGGTATTTAGTTTCTACCGCTGTGGCACTTACTCGTTGCCTGCAGCCGTCCTTTCGCTAATCACAATGCCGACAGGTGTGTCCATATAAATGTGATCAGGGAATGAAATTGACTTGGTCTGGTCATTGCGCAAGTGAGTACCACAGTGGCAATTACTTGTTTGGTTGTGCTTTCGCCTTGTATTGCGACCTGTATTGGCATCATGTGCATCTCGAGACCGTCAGATCGAGTGACACCGCTCCAATGGCCTCAAGTCCCTCATTTGCGATAGATGATTATGAAGAAAACTCGCTTCAATTGTATCTCGTATTATATTAACCCGGTGCTTAGTGGTACCATAGTGGCGTTGCCCTCAGCTGGGCTTTCACATGGCAAAGTATCTGTATTAACATTGTGCTTGTACTCGACAGCGACTAGACATCACTACAATGGTCGCAAACCCATCAGGCGCGTCTGAACCGATGAGAACCACGAATAATTGTTATTGTTAAACTACGGGTGTCACAGTCGGTACTATAATGGCACCTACCTGTGGCTCTTGGTTGTGCTTTCGGTTGTTAGTGACATTGGTTTGTATTCTACGTGCACATGATTTCAAATCAATACCTCTGTGCTCGGAAAGTTGATGCGAACGGCCGGTGAAGATATTTATACAGCGCTGGTCAATAACTTTGACTTACTATAGCTCCAAGCAATACCAACTCTGTACGCATTCGCTTGGCTATTCTACCTACACATATACTTCCATCAGTCCCAAGTATCCAACATGCGTGTCTTCCTCAATTCACGCAGTGGCAATTTCTAATGTTCAATTTGAGTCAATATTAAAACTCATGAGCTCGGGGACACGGAGAAGCGCCACATATGTACTTAAGAGCGCAGAAGTTTCAGCAGTTCTGGAATAGCATTGTGAGACTCGATTCCAACACGCTCATGTCTGTGACAGACTGTGTTGTTCATATATAGTATTGCACTGTGCCTGACCAATTGGTGCTACCTTTATTACGTGCGTATCACTATCGTATGCAATGTGCGACAGTTATCCGCTCATTGACCCATCGTTTTTACAACATCGTTCTCCATTTTTTCGCCCCTCGCAAAACACATATACACATCTTTAGGTCTGTGCACATGTTATGGGTGTCAAGATTCTGCTCCCCGCCCGTGGTCTTGAGACAGATTTCGACCACAATGTTAATTTACGACAGGGACTGCAGAATTGTGCTAATCGCCCTTGCCCCTGATCGCAACCACAGTGGAAGTTCGTGCACTTGTGGGATGTTGTTGTGGGTTATCGCTTTGTTTCGGCAAGACATCTATCCGGACTTCTACATTTCCACTGGTTCCACAAGCATCGCTGGGTTCCAAAGTCTTCTCCATCCCATTGTCACATTTCATGCATAGTCGGAACTTGTGGCGGACTATTCTGGGATATTGCTGTGTGCACTCGACAGGCAGTCCGTCCTTCTCGAATTATGTACACGCGTCTTTTCTCTCTCGCTCGAATCGCTGGCTAAACAACCTTGGATATCGCCGAATGAACCTTAAACACACTTTTAACATCTCGAAATCACCTACAATGGTGCTTTTCTGCTTACATCCTGTGTCGGAGTCTCATCGCCAGAGATGCTAACTTATTTTTCCGTTCCTACACCTGATAAACGGTCGTAAGATGCTGCAGCGCCGAAGAACTGTATAAAACACGCATACCGAAGGACTACCAGTTGTGCTATGTTCATGAATACGACTGTGGTTTAATCGCCTCGCCACACATTGCCACAGTCTTTGAAGTTCTTGCACTTGTAGAATGTAGTCATAGGCTCGTCCGCCGACCGCGTTTGCATTTGGCGAAAAAAGGCTTCACGGCTGTGACACTTTGGACAGGTAGCTGTGCGAGGGAAAGTGACCATACCAAACCGTCAGCAGGGTGTCGCTGTTACTTCGAGCATAACACACATATTTACATAACTTGATCTGAAAGGCTTTGTGGCGATGTTACAATTGTGCGTGAGCTTGTAAAGTTCAGCTGAGACACACAGATCCAGACGAAAGGCGTACGGGACGCCCAGTTATCCTGCACAAATCACGAAGTCCAGATTGACACAGTGTGTACTTATAGACTGTCAAATGCTTACTCATCGTGACCGGCGCAAACTCCCAAGCCTCCTCGCCACCCAGCACATCGTCCATTTGCTTCATGATCGTGTAGCGCTTCGCTCCATACTGTATTCGGTGGATAAATATTGTTCAGTGAAGGGCATTGAATTCAATAATTCGCCGTTTGTGGACAAGTGTCGTCTAGTGCCGAAAATCGTGGCTTCGTAGTCCAAACATTAAATTTCACTTGTCATATAGTAAGGTTTCGAAAGTACATAGTATGTCAAGCGGGTAACCAGTGACCGCTAATTCCAATTTGCAATCAACTGTATATAGAGAGAACGACAATACGCGTGATTTTGTGACAAAATTAATTGATATGCAATGGATAGCTGTCGTGCGGAACGCTTCTATCATTACAGACGAACGTCTCCAAAAATACTGATACTGACTTGAGTCTACTTGCTATAAAATGGGAGTGAGTATGTAGGTACAAAGCGTACAATGGTGATATTATATAGAAGTGATACTCAAATTTACAAGCAACGAATTAGATACTTAATAATGCATGGAGTACGAGCAGTCTCATAGTTCTGACGGAATTGTATGGAAGAAGTATGCACGTTTGGAAATACAGGACTTCAAGTGTGTGATGATCTCAATACGACTAATGTATATGTGCATAGACGACACTGTAATTGTGTATTATATACATAGCGACCTTGCTGGCTTCATAGTAACACAGCAGATAAATCCGATCCGGGGTCGCTACGTACTTTACCCCACACGCACACGCACAGAACCTCAATACTATGACTGTTGATAGTACATAACACATGGGTTGGATCGATCTAATGCGTGATTTATATATCGCATATGGAGAGATAATACGTGCATATTTGAGTACAACAGCGATATTTTGGTCATGCAATTTTCTGCGAACAATTTAGCAGCAACAGTCTGCGTAATATCTTGCAATGATATATATCACCGTATTGTTCGTCTATAATGCCGTACGCATTAACATACCAGATGAATTTTAGAGAGTGCAAACATACAAGCTCAACAATCATATAAACGAATTTCGTTTTGCTTAGAGGCACGTTGGTATGAACACGCACAGATACAACGAGATCGCCGTCCATAAATTCAGACATACAAACAACTATTACGATACACATACATGCTACGCAGTTAAACATATTTCCAACCATAAAGACAACATACGATTCTTCCAATGGTGTGTTGATATGGACACGTGTTGCACACGAACCGATTGCAGCTGCCATCACCGGCTTCTACGACAACCGCATTAGAGCAGATAGGACAAAACAGAAGCATTTCCCGAGTGGTAAGGTGCTTGTGAATATATCAGTACTTTCTTTCTATAATATGGATCTATTGGAAAAACGAATACGACAGTATGTAGCAATTAAACAAGGTATTTATACATAAATATATATATATATATATAATATACAGTATATTATATATGTATCTAAAACGGGTGGTGATTCATTGTTTCGGGTAATAAAACAAACTGCACGTGAATATTTTAGTTTAACCCTGGAGGCAGGTGCCTAGCGGGACCAAAAAGATTACAAATAAAATTTCCAGGGTTTCGTCCTCTGCTATTTAAAAATATATTGTTCGACATTTTGTTGTTTACATAAAAGCTGCGAACAACCTTATCGCATATACTTGTGCAGTGCATTATTATACAACATAATGGCGATTCCAGTTGAAGAAACTACAAAAGCTGACATTGCTGAAGTCAGAGCACTTGAAAACGAGCTATCACAAGTAAGTCAGACTTTTCTAAAAGGTTTGAGCGTGCGAAATTGTGTTCAAACGCGTTTATGTAGA
>LUCW03001121.1:7500-22301 GCA_001586965.3 Sphaeroforma sirkka | reverse complement strand
TGTGTTCCGATTCTCTTCGCCTATAGCACGTCCTTCTATTCCATCCGTGAATGGATTTCAACACTTAGGTGCTTGACCTATATAATATAACACCCGCTTGTTTGGAGTAGAATACATAGGCGTATCCCAACCCAGTGACTAGAGAACAGCCAGTATCCAAAATGCGATAGTCCGTGATTCACCTATCAATACGGCCAGGCGAACAAATTCGCTGAACGACCACACACTGTGCAGGCGGTTCCGCGTGCATGTCTGCGGAAGCATCTGAGACGTACAACAAGTTCGGTACTCGCTTATACGAGGTCCCTGAGTCACTCTCTCTCGAGCGTGTCAGGTGGGACGCATGCCTTATAGGAGGGGTCAAGGTGGCGTGTGAAGCAGATTATAGTTAGATCATGCGGTCCTACTAGGCAATGTACCGAACCTCGCGAGTGTGATCATCACAATACGGGTATAACCTTCCGAAGCCCCGTAGTGCAGCCAAACGATTCGAGACTACCATCACAGTGGTACGTGTACAGATACACTTTGCGCTGACACAACAAGCACTCGTCTGTCGAAAAATCCAACAAGTTGCTGTGGGAACGATGTTAGGCTTCTTTCAGCATAGCCCCTCAACAACATAACACTATACTTTCAAGCGCCAATGTAAACCATAAACCCTAGATCACCAAGTGGTTGCTGCTGGAACAATCTAGTTTCTTTCAGGCTCAAGTGTGGCGTTCATTGGGGCTAGTACCAATACCAGCATGTGTCACGGCATTTTGGCGCCCGGCCATCAGAATCCAATCGCGTTTGTAGAGTCATATCGTTCGTATAACTGGACGGATCTTCTGGGAAGACAAGCCCTGCTAGTGATCTGGGTTCTAAATCTCTCTGAAACCAAGTAGAGGATAGAGCATTCCTGGATAATTGTCTCTCAGCCTGGATCTGATCTCCGGGTCACACGAAATGTCGCAAATAGTCCCGTGACGCAAATTGTTCGTGTCTCAACGTTCGGCGGCGAATACTAAGATGTGATAATATGCGACCTAATTTGCGACATCCGTGCTAAAGACGACCCGGAAATTCGTACGGTGTCGGTGCCGTGTCTGTGGCACAAACAAGATATAACTGCCCTGTCTGATCCTGATTCAGCTTGTCTTCCACAACCGAGCCGATTTATCTAAATTGGGACTACTTTTATTTTCTGCCGTTTAATATTGTGGTTCAGATAGATGCCTTGGACCTCCGCCTCGCATTCTTGGGATTGTTGGTGTCGAATATTCCCTGTGAGTGTTCGATCCATTCGTAGCGGCTGTTAGTAAATCCAGTCCCAAAATACACTTCTACACTAACCGGTCCAGAAAAACTCTTCTATATAAACCGGACCTTTGACTTGCCATACCTTTCCGTAGTACTCAGCTACCACAGCGAACCCGTCTTTCGCGCCTTCTAGTTGCTTAAAGAACTGCTCCTGTTTCTCCGAGTTGTCCTTAGACTCCCGCATGCGCATCATCTCCGCCACCTTACGAGTCTCCGGCGCACAGTTGGGGCATACACGGTCATCACCTAAGCAGGCCTGTGTATAGGGTAGGTAGATATGTAGATATGTAGGTAAGTTAGCTATATCATCACCTTTGGAAGCTCATGTACAGGTTAGGTAGGTCTGAATGTAAATTGGGACAATTATCACATAATCAGGCATTTGGAAGTCCCATGTATAGGTTAGGTAGGTCTGTGTGTAAATTGGGACAAGTATCACATAATCCGGCCATTGTAGGTGGTAGGTACATATGTATGTAAGTTGGTTATATCATCGCCTATGCAAGCCCTTGTAGGTGGTAGGTAGATATGTATGTAAGTTGATTCCATCATCGCCTATGCAAGCCTATGTACGGGTAAGGTAGGTCTGTGTGTAAATTGGAAAAAATATAACATAATCAGGCCTTTGTAGGTGGTAGGTAGATATGTTTGTAAGTTGATTATATCATCGCCTATGCAAGCCTATGTACAGGTTAGGTAGGTATATATGAAGATTAGGATTTTATGTAGAAGTTAGGCGGGTATGAATGTAATTTATCAAATTGATTTCCTGAGCAGGCCCATGTAGCGGCTAGGTGGATACGTATGTAAGTTATCTATATAAACACCTAAGTAAGCTTATATACAGGTGAGGTAGGTATGTAAGTTATCTATATAAACACCTAAGTAAGCTTATATACAGGTGAGGTAGGTATGTAAGTCATCTATATAGACACCTAAGTAAGCTTATATACAGGTGAGGTAGGTATGCAAGTTATCTATGTAAACACCTAAGTAAGCTTATATACAGGTGAGATAGGTATGTAAGTTATCTATATAGACACCTAAGTAAGCTCATATACAGGTGAAGTAGGTATGCAAGTTATCTATATAAGAAGTTGAGGTAGGTATGTAAGTTATCTATATAAACACCTAAGTTGAGGTAGGTATGTAAGATATCTATATAAACACATAAGTAAGCCTATATACAGGTGAGATAGGTATGAAAATTAGAACAAATATCATTTAAGTAGGCCTATGTAGCGTTCAAATAGGTATGTAGGCATGATTGATAAACAATCACCTGAACAAGCCTATATACAGGTGAGGTAGATATGTATGCCAACCCTAAAACTATCCCCACAGCAGGCGTATGCAGAGTTTAAAAAGACTTGTAGGTAAATTAGTACAGTCATCCTAAAAGCAAGCTCGAATGTATCAGCGGCACTCCAGCAAGCCTATAGAAAGGCAAATTAGACCAAATCATCAAGCAATACAGTTTGTTTGCAGCCAGACTCGGTTCATTCAAGCCCTGTCCAACGCTCACCAGCAGGTGACCTGACTCACCCACCCAACCCTTACCGCAACAGTTCGGGGTTTGTTAGGTTTTTTGTTGTTAGGGCTTTTGTTAGTTACATGTATATGTATATATATATGTATATATATATATATATATATATATATATATATATATATATATATATATATATATATATATATATATATATATATATATATATATATATATATATATATATATATATATATATATATATATATATCTATATATATATATACATATGTATATATATGTATATATATATATATATTACATATATATATATATATGTATATATATATATATATATATATATATATATATATATATATATATATATATATTGGTTATATATTACATATATATATATATATATATATATATATATATATATATATATATATATATATATATATATATATATATATATATATATATATACATATATATATATATATATATAGATATTGCTGTTAATTCGGAATATACTCTACATGAAGTGCACAACTGTCAGGTTTAGCTCACAACCACGGGCAGTACAAGTTGGGCGTTGAATAACCTATGGAGCGGATGCGAATTCGTCTACTCTGTATATCCCATACAAGGTACTGAACACATCTACCAATATATAGATTACGGACACACATACCATATCAATCGATGGATAGAATACACATACAATACCCATAGATAGATAGATAAACCACATATACCAAATCCATAGATGAAACACACACACCATATCCATAGAATAATATAACATCCCGCCCCCCCCGCCGCTTCCCCTCTGATATATAGGATCACACCCACCACACAGCGCACACACCTGATGGAAGCTGTGTTCGCACAAGAAGTGCACCACAGGCAGTTGCAGCTCTCGACCACAGGCCGTACAACGACGACGTTGAATAACCTTTGGCGCGGATGTGAGTTCGGCTATTTCCTTCTGCATGCGCTCGATTTCGGTGCGGTATTGCTGGATCACTGCTCCGTCCTCGTCGATGCCGGACTTCTCTTGTTGTAGGCGCTGGTTGATGTAGGTCTGTACGTGTGCGACAGATGAGACTAGCACATGATATATATATATATATATATATATATATATATATATATATATATATATATATATATATATATATATATATATATATATATATATATATATATATATATATATATATATATGTATAAAGTGAACATTATTGCGTATGTATATGGGACTTAGATACATGCACAGAAATCGTCTAAGCATACCTTCACTACAGACAACGACATAGCCTGGTTCTTGCCCAGCACATTCAGTACCACCAATGGTGGCAGCAGATTGTACCGATCGATGTTGGTCAGTACTTCGGCTATCTCCTGTCCACAGTTGTCGGTCCGATTTGAAAAGTATATTAGAACAAGGATCCAAATACTTGGATCCTGGGTGCCGTATTTCTGGGCCTTGGCGATCACCTATTGAATTTAAAATATATATATATTTTATGGGCAGATGAACGTACTGCGTGGAAACATATGGAAGAAGAGGTTCTCATGGATTATAGAGGATGTTATGAATCTATAACTGCAGTGAATTATTGTGAGCTCGGAGACACACTCAAGCAAAATGATGTCCACAAATCTACACTGTGGACAAGCCTTATCCTCATAGATACATAAAACCCCTGACAAACACACTCACATAACCCACCACCACACACAAGCGAGTAGCATTCTTTCTCATGGGCAATTCGGATTCCACAAATGTACATATCAAGGCACTAATACATGGATGTCAAACAATAATTTGACTTCCATACGCGCACTATGTGGATATATATATATATATATATATATATATATATATGTATATATATATATATATATGTGTGTGTGTGTGTGTGTGTGTGTGTGTAAATATATACATATACATATACATATATATATATATATATATATATATATGTATATATATATATATATATAAAAGTACTTTTCTACGGCAACCCTAGTAAACTCACCTGACCGTACTCCTCTTTCTCCATGTAGTCCTGTATGATGTTCGTATACAGCTTAGCCTTCTCAAACAGGTAGATAACCCCTGGATTAAACGAGTACATCTGCATCAAAACCATGGCATGATCCAGGTCATAGTTGGCGTCTGGGTCTTGCAGTAGGTGCAACACAGTATCCTTTCGCGTCACAAGGATGTTGTCTTTGTCTTTAGCCTTGTTCATTCCATTTCGAGTGTTCTCTAGCACATCTGCGTCGCCTGTTGTGTGTATGTGTATATACATGTATGTATGTAAGTATGTATGCATATATATGATACATATACTTTTGTGTATATACACGTGTGTATATATATATATATATATGTACGTACAAATGTATGTAAATATACGATACATGTGTTTTCATATATATTTATATATATATATAATTACATGTATATATATCTTGACGTTTGCATGTAGACATATGATATATACTTATACCACTTCCATCGGCCAAGTGAATGTGCACGTGTGCACCCAACCGACACCACCCAACAATACGCATATATATATAACCATCACACCTATATATATATATCCACCACACCTATATATATAACCAACACACCTATATATATAACCACCACACCTATATATATATAACCACCACACCTATATATATAACCATCACACCTATATATGTATATAACCACCACACCTATATATACAACCACCACACCTATATATATAACCACCACACTTATATATATAACCACCACACTTATATATATAACCACCACACCTATATATATATAACCATCACACCAAGCATAACAGCACTCACCCTCAATCCGAGCAAGCGCCAGGACCTCCTTCGAGTCCAAAGCCGGTCGAGTAGGCACATCATCCCGTAGGTACAATTCAATCAACGTGTTATACAGCACAGTGCTGCTCTGTTTCTGGCGATTAATGATATACTCCAAGAACACCAGCAACCAGCCCGTGCTCTTGACAAAGATGTGCAGAAAGCGTTCAGGCTCACTCTTGGGCAGAGGTGCTTTGCTTGTGGTTGGGCTTGGTCGCGAGGCTGCCGGTGACCTGCGCAGTTGGTGTAGGTTGGTGGAGGATCCAGTGGGTGTGCCTGTGCGGATAGAGAGGAGACAGAGGGTTGTGAGTACTTCATTGCTAAGGGGATATATATATATATGTATATATATATAGATTCTATATATACACACAAGTGTGCGTGAGTGGACAGCAAACATCGAAAGGATTCTAAGTTAGTAATATTTACATAAGTGAATAAGCGATAAGTATATGCGTTAATACGTAATGTCCGTAAAAGGAAACAAGTGTTACTTATAGAGTGATTTAAGTGATATTTATAGAAGTAAATAATTGAATTTTATAAAAAGTGAATACGTGTTATTATGTGTGTGTAGCATTCTATGTCTAGTGTACTGCGCATAGTATGAGAAATGTATACAAAGTGGACGAAGGACGGCGAATAGTATATGACAGTTGATAAAGACAAATTACCAATGATGATAGGTGATAGAAAATAATATGAGAAATGTATAGAACGTGGACGAAGGACGGCAAATTGTATATGACAGTTGGTAATGGAAAATTACCAATGATGATAGGTAATAGAAAAACAGTATTGGTAAGTAGTAGTACATGAAAATGGTACATGACAATATTGATTTAAAGAAGTCAACATCGATAAATAAGAACAATTATCGATAAATATTTGAGTAGTAAAACCAATATTAAGAAATAGTAGTTAATAAAAATAGTAAAGAACAATTACCAATAATGACAAATAATAAGAAACAGTATTGTTAAATAGTACTCAACAACAATAGCAAATGCCAATACTGATGAATAGTCATAGATGGTAGAGAACAATAGTAAATAACAATTATCAATGACAAGTAAAAAAAAGCAATAAGATAAGAATATTAAACAACGCTATTGATCAAATATATAGCAGTAATAAAATGGCAAGTAATAAAAAACAATAAGATAAGAAAAATAAACAACGATATTGATCAATACATAGCAGTAAATAGCACTATAGACAGACAGCGCACATCTACCCACAATGCCTACTACATATCAAAGCCCAACATTCGTACCGTTGCGGCTGTTATTAGTGCTGTTGTAGGATGAGGCGCTGTTGCTCCTGCGCGTCTTTGATCCTCTCCTGACGGTATAACGGGAGAAGACAACGTTGTAACAACAGCGTACGTGCACGAACAACAATGACAGGCACGCAGATATGACTGTAATAAAGAGGCTGGCCAGTAGGTCCTTTGCACAATCATGGAAGGGGAAGGTAGCCATATGATAATGCCCGTGTGCACAGATAATAGTAGCCTACAGCTTGTCCAAGTCTAATACAACGAATAACAATAGTACTAATAATAATAATAAAATTAAAATAACGCAAATAACAAAAAAATATATATATAAAAATAATAACAACAATAATATTAATAATATCAAAATATGAGACAGCCCACGTGGGAGAATATGCATCAGCCCACAATTAGGCTACGCTTTCTGAGCCAGTATGAGGATAAGGCTGTGACAAGCACACAAATAGGTGAGAGATGTAACAGCATATATTAATTGCAACCAATCAATATATATATATATATATATATATATATATATATATATATATATATATATATATATATATATGTGTGTGTGTGTATATATATATATATATATATATATATGTAATGTATGTATGCATAAATATATACCCAAAAAGCTATGTATATCTATATATATATATATATATATATATATATATATATATATATGACACACACACCACATAATATACACTCACTCACAATCATATGTCATATATATATATATATATAAATATATAACATGGTAAGTAGTATATATATATATATATATACATATATATATTATATGCATGTATATGCATAAACATATACTTAAATAAATATAAGCATATGTGTGTATATATATATATACATATATTATATATATATATATATATATGAACAATATGTCACAACAACACAACACTAATCAATCAATCACATCAACAACATTATATGTTATATATGAATATATGTACATATAACATAAGTAGTATACATATTATTAATACATATATACATATATATATGTAATATATACATATATATATATTATTTAGATATGATATACATACATATAATATATATACATACAAAATCATATAACTATATATATGCATACATATACATATTATATATATTAATAAAACAACAAACATATATATATAATATATAAACATCAACAAAACACAACCAATGTATGTATGGCATACATATACGTGATTGTGCATATGTGGCATGTATCCATATACATTGCATACGCAATGCAACAACGCAACCCTGCATATATAATACATTGCATTACTAATATATATTATATATAATAATATATATATATATATATATATATATATATTAATATATATATATATGGCTATATATATATATATATATATATATACATATTATACATACATATACATATATACATACACACATACATACATATATATACATTATATATATATACATATATATGTATATATATATATATATATATATATATATATATATATATATATATATATATATATATATATATATACGTTACATAGATACTTTATATATATACATATATTATATGCACCTTGGAATAGGGTGAGACATTCAGACCTAATGCACCTAGGCCATGGCCAAGTCCTGCGAGTACGGATGATCGCGACGTCAACTGATTGTGCATCGGCGAATTCTGCGCAATATGATGGATGAGATGTGCATATATGTAAAACAGCAGATACATATAATGTATACCATGAAATAATAAGATATCATAAATATATACAGACATATGCTAAGAAATCCTATACTATACAATAACAAGATATCACGCCATCGACTACGTATTCGCTTACCGTCCCTGAATTATTAGCCGTGTCTCTAGCATATACATAAACACAAACTGGGTAGTATACGTATACACACACACGCTACAGTATACGTATACGCTTACCGTCCCTGACCTATTAGCCGTGTCCCTAGCATATACATAAACAAAAACTTTATATTTTACGTATATACACATACGCTACAGTGTACGTATTCGCTTACCGTTCCCGATCTATTAGCTGAGTCCTTGGGGGGAGGTGTAACCGGTTCGTAGCCAAGACACAGCTTCGACAGCAGCAGACACGTGCCGGCCGGGGCGGCACTGATGAGTGTATTACCGTACTTCTTTACGTATTCCTCTGTAGGTTTATTTCAAACGGTACGTTTTGTTTAGCATCAAGAAAAGGCAGTAAACAGAATACTTCGTACTTTTATTTGAGACGTTACGTTATAAAGGAAAACGGTAATAGAAAGCTTTGTGCACCAACTCACGTGGGTAGCTAACGGGTGTTGCCGTACTTCGCCACACATCTCGAATACGTTTACGCAGTTTTTGTGAGATAACGACAAGTGATCTGTGTGTGCTATCTCACATGGCGCCGTTTGAGGGTCTCCGTACTTATTTACGTTTACGTTTACAAATGAGAAACCGTCAGGTTATTGTTGTGTACTATCTCACCAGTGTGAGTAGAGGGTGTTGTTGTCATACACCCATATGTATATACACGCCGTTATATACATAGTATTTTGGCCTATGTACTTTAATACACCACCTATGATAAACACACATACTAGAATGAAGGTTACAAGTTTATTTGTGAAAAAAACATTAGGTTCCTATATTTATATATCTATATATATATATATATATATATATATATATATATATATATATATATATATATATATATATATATATATATATATATATATATATATATATATATATATATATATATATATATATATATATATATATATATATATATATATATATATATATATATATATATATATATATATATATATATATATATATATATATATATATATATACTATACATATATCTCTATAAATTGTCACATATGAAACAACTCATCATACGATAAAACACACCTGCCAGTACGAAATCCAGTGTAGAGATGTAGTATAGGGCGTCCTTGTACCCGTGCAAGTCTTCTAATTGTAGTTTGAGATACCAGTCAATCCGGTGGTACTTTTTTTGGCCAAGTGAAGACTGTGGCGGTGATATCCGGCAGAGCGACAAACCTGGGGGTTGATAGCATGGCATAAGCGTTGGGGGGGTTTATATTCATGCTGTAACATAATATATATCTATATGTATATATATATATATATATATATATATATATATATATATATATATATATATATATATATATATATATATATATATATATATATATATATATATATATATATATATATATATATATATATACTATATATATATATATATATATAACTATATATATTATATATATGTATAAATATATATATATACATATATATATATGTTGACATATTGACATATATTGTATATATATATATATATGTATATTATATGTGTGCATGTGCGTGCATGATGTATATGTATATGTATGTACATATTACATATAATGTGTATGTATATATACATATTATTATATATTATTATAATATGGCAATAAGCATATATGTATTATAATATAATATATGCATTATGTATGTACATATTATGTATATATGCATATATATGTATTATATTATATATTATAATATGTATATATTATATATATTATTATGTATTAATATTATATATATAATATATATATATGTATATATATGATATATTAATATATATATATATATATATATATTATATATATATATATATTATATATGTATATATATATATATATAAATATATAAACATGGCATATATCCATATCCATATGTATGTATGCATATGCATGTATGTGCATATGTATATGCATGCATATGTATATGTATATGTATATGTATATATATGTATATGTATATGTATATGTATATGTATATGTATATATATATATATATATATATATATATATATATATAGACAATGTCGCCTACTCACCTTGATAGCCGTCTCGATGTCAAAGCTTATATCCTTATCCGACATGATGAACTCGTCCAGATGCTGCACATCCTTTAGTTTGGTGTAGCAGTTGAGCAGGAGAGTGGTATGGTCTGCCGTTACAAGTGACAACGCCAAGGGGTGTGTGTGAAGTGCCTGTAGGTACGCAGTTAAGTTCGCCAGTCGTTGGGCATCCAGGAACTGAGGATAAACAACGCATTAAATAATATTGGACAGTTAGTATTGCTTCTTCGTATACGGTTGTGAACACTTATTTAATAGTGCTGAATTGATAGTCTTGGCAGTTTAGTAGATGTATGAATACATACTACACAAATACATACACTAATACATAAATACATGCATACATATATATATGCAACATATACAATATATACAATATATATATATATATACATATATATATATATATATATTATATATATATACACATATCATATATATATATATATATGTATACATATATATATATATGTGTATATATAGGTATATATAGACATAAAGTCACATATACATAGAGATAGAGAGATCGAGAGCTAGGGATATAGAGATATAGGTATAGGTATAGGTATAGGTATATATATACATATATATATATATATATATATATATATATATATATATATATATATATATATATATATATATATATATATATAGTTTGTATAGATATATATATATATATATATATATATATATATATATATATATATATATATATATATATATATATATATATATATATATATATATATATATATATATATATATATATATATATATATATATATATATATATATATATATATAAGCTCATGAGCATCAATACCAAGAAATTCTACCACGGAACGCGGGAATACAAAACAAATACGACAACCAACACGCTACATTTCAGCCATGACGTACGACAGCTCACAACGCACCAAATCAACACCAAGAAAACCAATCACGAATCGCGGAGATAAGATACGATAGTACGACACACCTTGCGGATGACATACGACGGCTCCAGATGCCCGATGGTGCGCACATACTGTTCAATGCCGCCGTCAAAGTCGCCTTTGTTATACAGATGATCACCGTATTCACGATGGATGTCCATGATTTGGTCTTCGGCCTAATTGTCGGATGGTTTAAAATAAAAATGGGTGTGAACACCCGAGATGTTGAGCCCGTTTGTCGGATATCCCGATATAGTGTGGGGCTGGGAGAGCTGATGGCTGTGCACATGGAGCGACTGCTATTGTATCGTATTGTATTGTATTGCGCAATATTTCCACTTAGTAGAAGTCTCTAGTAGCTAGGTCTGTGGTTGTATTGTATTGATTGTATTGTATTGTATTGTATTATATTGTATTATATTGTATTGTATTGTATTGTATTGTATTGTATTGTATTGTATTGTATTGTATTGTATTGTATTGTATTGTATTGTATTGTATTGTATTGTATTGTATTGTATTGTATTGTATTGTATTGTATTGTATTGTATTGTATTGTATTGTATTGTATTTTACGTTACAGCATCTTATCAGCGTTGCAGTTAGTAAAGGTGTGAAAGCAGTGGCGCAAAAAAAAAAAATGCCAAATCTTCAGCCAGGATGGGGTATCTTCAGATTTTTCTGTCACGCATCGAACACTTCTAACCCCCTAAATCCCAAACCCTACACCTTTAAATCTGAACAAAAACCTCTAGACTCTAAACCTTGGGCATACCTGATGGGCAGAAACCGCCAAATTGATAGCCAGAGGGTAGAGATTCTTCTTGAACAGAATCTCAAGTTTGGTCTGTGTGTCCTTCTCGGTTAAGCGGATAAAGCGCCCGTCTTTGGTCAGTAGCAGCACCTGAGCAAATCAGAGTCACGGCTATTCAGAGACAAGGTGTTACATGGTTTTCCAGAGATACATGGCTATTCAGAACACTACGGTCAATTAAAGAACTATGATTATTCAGAGATACATGGTTATCCAGTGAAGGGTTATTTGAAGAACTATGGCTATTCGAGAGATGCATGGCTATGCAGAACACTACGGTCAATAAGAGTACTATGGCTATTCAACAGATACATGGTTATTCAGAGGTATCACTTGAGTTCCGTTTTACAGACATTGGTTGATATGGCTTTCCAACCTAGTGTACGTGGCTTTAATTCGATATCATTCAGAAACAAAACATAAACCCTAAACTCTTCTGATGTAAATATAATAGCGGATTTAAAAGAAACATGATTTGGGATAGAAAATCAGATAGCAATTGTACCAAGTATACGAAGGCAACGGACTTGTTATAATGTCAAACACAAACACAAGTACAGTTCAATGGAACGTCAATATATCAAAACACGCCAATGAATACACTTAATGTACATACATACACACTACACACAAAAACATCCACACACACACTCACTCACACACACACACGCATATATATATATATAATAATATATATATAATAAATAATTATATATATAATATGTGCGCATATACACGAATTATAGAGCCATTATATAGCTCACCTGCCCCATCTCAGAGAGAACCTCTGACAGAACTGGCACTAGTCCCGCGAAGGCAATGAACTTGTTGGGAATGTCGTAGATGGTGATGGTGTCCATAGCCTGAGCGCCGCTGCGTGCAGAAGCACCTGATTGGAAGGACATGGGAATAGAACATCGGATGAGTGTGTCTGTATGTATAGGCTATTACAAGCAGAACATGTCAGACCCATGTGTGTCAGTATGAATCAACGGTAAGCTAGTATGTAGGCCAGGAGCGTCTGTTGGAGCTTCGAACAGCTGAACTTGCCGTACAAGTATGTCTGTATGAGCTGTTTTAACCGTCGGATAAGCGCGTCTGTTTCCGGTATTAAAGCGTAATACGTCGGACAAGTGCGTCTATAAGAGGTATATTAAGCATGCCATGTCCCACAAGTGTGTCCGTATGAAGCGTTGTACGTTAATTTAGGACCAAAAGCCTCTACAGGTCTTAAAAGCCTAAATGCGCCAGTACAAGTTATGATAAGTTTAATATAGGACCAAGTGCGTCTGTTTGAGGCCTTCAAGGTTTTAATTTGTCGCATATTTTGACCGTAAAATGCCAGGACAAGCGTGTCTTATGAAACAATGGGAGTGGGCTCAATTTATGTCGCAATCATACGATAACGAACGAGAGTGACTAGACGTAATTGAAACATACATGGCATAAATTAAAACCATGTCCCAATCCTCTGCTTTGACTGCGAGAATACCACCAAGGTAATTGCGCAATCACTTGACAATCTTCTACTAATCAAACACACAAACAACGACACACTGTGAGATTAATACATGTCGCAAAACCACAGAATGTCGCAAATGGCTCACCTCCCGGTCCTGGGGCGGGTCGGGCCGTGGATGGCTGTGACTGCTTAGACGGTGAGACTATCACCAGGTAATTACGCAACCATTTAACAATCTTCTTCTGTCCTTCGAACACAAACGCTGCGCCTCTGCCCATGTCTTCGTAAAAGTACACACACTACCGCAATACAGTGAAGAAAGAACGAACGACCCAGGGTGAATTGGTGTGCGCATTAGCAATACGATACCCATGCCTTTATAAAGTACATACACTGCTCACAGTATAGTAGGATAGAAACGAAATAGGGTGAACTAGTGTAAATATTGGTAATACGTTATCCATGTCTTTATACTAGTACACACACTGCCCACAGTATAGTAGGATAGAAACGAGATAGGGTGAACTAGTGTCGATATTATTAATACGTCATCCTTATCATTAATAAACAGAGACACACACGGCTCATGGTCTCAAACTTGAGATAGGGCGGATGATACATTGATGTGTACATTAAGCCATCCATATC